>VSMD01080162.1:0-27536 GCA_008750895.1 Mirza zaza
CATTTGTTGTTTGGGGTCTTTTTGATAAAGGCCATTCTCACTGGAGTTAAGTGATATCTCATTGTGGTTTTGATTTGCATTTCCCTGATGATTAGAGATGTTGAGCATTTTTTCATATGTTTGTTGGCCATTCTTCTGTCTTCTTTAGAAAAGTTTCTGTTCAAGTCCTTTGCCCACTTTTTAATAGGGTTATTTGATTTTTTCTTGCTGATTTTCGAGAGTTCTAAGTATATTCTAGTTATCAACCCCTTATCGGATGCGTAGGATGCAAAAATTTTCTCCCACTCTATAGGTTGTCTGTTTACTCTCATGACTGTTTCTTTGGCTGTACAGAAGCTTTTTAGTTTGATCATGTCCCATTTATTTATTTTTGTTGCTGCTTTGATTGCCTTTGGGGACTTCTTCATAAACTCTTTGCCTAGGCCGATGTCTAGGAGAGTGTTTCCAACATTTTCCTCTAGAATTCTAATAGTTCTAAGTCATAATTTTATAGGGATAACTAAGCAGCAAGTGATGAAATCAGGATATTCATAGCTGTCTTATTTGAATCTTCACAGTTTTTTTTCTTTTGTAAAGCTTACAGAACCTAACAGAGATCATTTCTAGATAAATAAGAAATATATTTTATGTACAAACTAATATTTATAAGTTGTCATTTGGAAATATTAACCAATAACTTCTCTAGATTTGTTCTCTAAAACTCTGATCTCCAAATTCTCTTCTATATTTTAATCTCTTAAACTATCTTAAGCCTTGCTCATTGTTTATACTACCTCAGAGATGGCATGTTACTGTGGACCCAGGAGGCATGATTCTGTTTTTTGAATTTGGTAATTAAATGTCCTGTTCCCTTGGAGAATGGAAGCTATTTGTGACTTCATCAAAAGACTTAGGTGGATATATGTTATGGTAGGAATAAAACCTCACTTTCAGTGTATGTCAGGATACCCTACGTGGAGTCAAAGAAGAAATGATTATACTGTAGGTATCAGCAAGTCTCAACCCCAAAAGATCCCAATCTCCCTTTCTCAACCTGTCAAGTCAGAAAGGCATCAAAAACCCTAGAAAACCTGGTGAGATTTGAGAGCCTAGGGACTAAGCTAAGCAAGTGTGGGGAATAAATATTCCTCCTAAGAAATGATGAGTGTTACTGTGCCTAAACACTTAGGACATTAGAAAGCCCTAGTAAATTTTCTATTGCTGAGAGGTAGCACAGGATTTTTGAAATGTTTATATGCTCAAGTGAGTTCAAAAGTATGAGAGTGTACCACTGAAACTAAAGGACCCTTGAATATCAAAACAGGGGGCAACACTTTAAAGATCTGCTTGGCTTGTCAACGAAAGACATTGTAAGAGATGTCATGGGGCGTATTACGGAATAAGTGACTTCCCCACCATCCCCCAACTGCAGGCACAGTAACACTACTGCAGGAAAAGTTGCTGGAGACCTTGATGATTTTATTACCCTCACTGATATATGTATATATGTAAATACATAAACATATATACTCACACATATATCATATATGCACACAGAATGTACAGAGAAAAACTTTGGGGAAAATAGTTTAGCACATAAAAATTGTTGTCTATAATTCTGTTGTGTAAAAAATAATTTTCTATATAAGTGTGAATATAAACTATATATGTAAATATGTAAATGTGCACATACACACATATATACACACATTCATATATACACATATGTATGTATACCATTTTCCTAAAATAAGTTTGCCTATTGTATGGAGCTTCTGTCAACAAAATTGATCAGAGCTAGATAATTTTATGCTCACTTTATTAAGATAAAAGGGTGTTTTAAACACAATATCAAATGATTGCCTGATTATGCATAATTCTAATTCTAGCCACCCTACTCTGAGGTTCAAATGCTGATCTGTGTAGACAATATCAGAACAGAACAAAGTGAGCAGTTCGGAGCTAGGATGTTTTGTAGGCTTCCTTTTGTATGTATTTAGTTGTATGTGGCTTCTTAAAGGAGTTGGGTAGTGCTGGCCAAGAGCCAGGTGTGAAGAGTGAGACCGTGATGTTATGTTTGTGCCGACCTTAAGGCAGTTCTGAGGTATGGAGCATTCCTTAACATCATTTCCCAGCACTGACCTACATTTGTGCTCCAACAGCTGTTTAAAAAAACCTGCCCATCTCTGAAACAAACAGTGTTGTTAACGGGGATTGCAGCCATTCAAACTCTTCAATGAAAGTGAAATTATGCCTTTAAAAGCAACATACATTCCTTTCTGACAGCTTATTTGCTTAAAATCTTAATCATATTTCTTTATGGTGGACAGCAAATGGCATATGTGACCTGTTGACTACTATTAACCTTGCCTTCATGACATCACAATAAAATACTCTGCCGAACACTATTGGCAAGTGGGAGGCAGGCGCAATGCTTGTCAGCCACCACATATGAATCATGAGTAGAAACAAGTATGAATAAAATAGAAATTTTCTATAGGATTAAATTGTAGGAAAAGAGTCAATCTTCTTTTGACAATTTTATACTGTCTTGCAGTATAAGCATATGGTCCCATAACAATTCTATATTTTGGAAGCAATGACTGGAAATGTCATTCAACAAACTGATGTCTTAAGCAATAAATAACTCCAAAAATACATTAAAAAGATAAAGGGAGAAGAATAGCAAAGAGTCAATGATCCCTGTAATTTGGTGGTCAGACACATACAGTGTTGGCTTTTAACTTTCCTTTGAGAGCTTTGTCCCACAGACAGGAATTTGGCTTTATTAGAAAATGATGTACAGTGAGGAGCATACACCAGTGTCAACAAGCATGACCTCCAGGCCACCCAAATACAGCCAACAATGAAGGTAGGAGGGAAAACACAAAGGAGGGGGAGAAAACTGAGAGAGACAGAGAGGGAAACAAAATGGAAGGTAAGAGGAACAAAGAGAGGATCTGTCAGGTCCTGTCCTTTTGAGAAGAGCTGTGTGGTAGTATGGAAATGATGTGAGGTTTTTCATTCAGAGTCCTGGGTTTGAATCTGCTCTCCACCCTTTACCAGCCAAGTAACCTTGAGAAAGTCACTTGAACTCCATGATCCTGATCTCTGCACCTGTTGAATAAGGTTAATGATATCTAGCACAGGTAGTGTGAGATACACACACAGAGTAGTGCCTGATCCCCAATGTGGACTGAATAAACGTTGACTTTTTGCCTAGGCCAATGTCTATAAGAGTTTTTCCAATATTTTCTTCTAAAATACTTAGAGTTTCATGCCTTAGGTTTAAGTCTGTTATCCACTGTAAGTTGATTTTTGTGACAGGTGAAAGGCGTGGATCCTGTTTCAGTCTTCTATATGTGGCTATCCAATTTTCCCAGCACCATTTATTGAATAAGGATTCCTTCCCCCAGTGTATGTTTTTGTATGCTTTGTCAAAGATTAGATGGCTATATGAGGATAGTTTTATATCTGGGTTATCAGTTATGTTCCATTGCTCTATGTTTCTGTTCTTGTGCCAGTAACATGGTGTTTTAGTTACTATAGCCTTGTAGTATAACTTGAAGTCTGGTAAATTGATGCCTCCCAATTTGTTCTTTTTGCTTAAGATTGTTTTTGCTATAGGGGATCTTTTCTGAAGAAGATCCCAAAGGCAATCATAGCAACAACAAAAATAAATAAATGGGACCTGATCAAATTAAAAAGCTTCTGCACAGCCAAGGAAACTATCATGAAAACAAACAGACAACCTACAGAATGGGAGAAAATATTTGCATGTTACCTATCTGATAAAGGACTGATAACTAGAATCTACACAAAATTCAGGAGAATTGGGAAGAAAAAAATCAAACAACCCAATCAAAATGTGGGCAAAGGACATGAACAGAAACTTTTCAAAAGAAGATAGACTAGTGGCCAACAAACATATGAAAAAATGCTCAGCATCTCTGATCATCAGGGAAATGCAAATCAAAACCACAATGAGATATCACTTATCTCCAGTGAGAATGGCCTTTATCAAAAAGTCCCCATGCATAAATGTTGGCATGGACACAGAGAGATAGGAACACCCATACACTGCTGGTGGGACTGCAAACTAGTACAACTTTTGTGGAAAGCAATATGGAGATACCTCAAGAGCTACAAGTAGAACTACGATTTGATCCAGCAATCCCATTACTGGGCATCAACCCAAAAGAACAAAAGACATTCTATAAAAAAAGACATCTGCACTCGAATGTTCATAGCAGCACAATTTACAATTGCAAAGCTGTGGAAGCAACCCAAGTGCCCATAAATACATGAATGGATTAATAAAATGTGGTATATGTATACCATGGAATTCTACTCAGCCACAAAAAAAATGGTGATCTAGCACTTCTTGTCATTTCCTGGATAGAGCTGGAACCCATTCTACTAAGTGAAGTACCACAAGAATGGGAAAACAAGCACCACATGTATTCACCATCAAATTGGTATTAACTGATCAACACTTAAGTGTACATATAGTAATAACATTCACTGGGTGTTGGGCAGGTGGGAGGGGGTAAGGATATGGGTATATACACACCTAATGGGTGCAGTGCACACGGTCTGGGGGATGAACACGCTTGAACCTCTGACTCGGGTAGGGCAAAGGAAATATATGCAACTTAAACTTTTCTAACCCCATCATATGCTGAAAAATATTTTTAAAAATGTTGACCCTTTTGTTTCTCAGGGTTTGGTTACTCTAAACTTCTGACAATAAAGGGGAAAAAACAAACTAGCCAAGATACCTAGTATTTTCAGCCGAGATTCCTGAGTGGACACATTGCTCAGGTCTCTCTAGTAGCACAGAATCTCCCCTGTGGAAAGTCCTCCTCCTGAGAAGGCTTTGCAGAAGTCTTTAGAAGTGAGAGTGGATCACCCTTTCACCTGATGGCCAGTGTAGATCATTGGGCCAGCCCTCCCCCAACATGCGACCTATCAAACTAGATTGGCTTAGTTTTTCGAACAGCTCAGGGATTTGCCTAATTTCTGTCTTACACTTGCCCATGTCAATGCAGCTTAAGAGTGTAGATGAAGATTTTCTGCTTCCATGTATGACACAGAGATCCTAAGGCTCATGTCCAGTTTTAAATATAGTTCACTAGGATATAATATTTTTAATCAGTTTTAATTGATTCCTGAACTGGTTCTCTTTGGTTGTAAACTCCAGAGAGCAGGGTGATTGCTGCTAGGCCCTGCTGTGGTGGAGATTTGGTCTCATCTTCAGGAATAGAGGATCTATTTCATCCCAAATCCTGGCAGAACTACAGGTCTTTAAATATTGCGCAGAGTTCAATTCCACCATCACCTCTTCACTTGGTCTGGGGTTAGAGAGATTTCCACTCTTTGTGAATCTGGGGTGCTAATCTGGAGTCACCAATTCTGATACAGCACCCCCCAGCCCACATTCACAGCTCTGTCTTGCACCACTCTCTCCCCAGCCAGGCTGTTGGGGGCCAAGTCCCTGATTAGTTCTCTATATTTGTTCCCCTGCATGTATGGTAGGTGTTTTCAAGTTTATCTAATAATCAAGGCCCCTTAGGAAATGATGTTAGAGTGTCATTTTGTTGAGTAAATGCTGGCCTTCCTGAACTTCCCCAGGAACTATTACCTATGGACATTGGATTTGTCAATAAAATAAGAATAACCTGTATCAAAAACAGAGAATTGTGAATTGTCCTATTCTTTGAAAGGGAAAAGGAGAATGACAAGGAAACTCATTTTGTTGAGCATCAACTGTGAGCCAGATACAGTGCCAGGAACTTCAAATAGGTATTTTCATTAAATCCTCACATCAGTATGAGGGATACATGGTTGCAAATAGAGATTAGACTGAAAATAGAGACAAAATAGTGGGAAAAATGAATTTGTGCTTGAGACTCCAGATCATGATAACTGGGTATTCGGATGGGCCTAATATTCCAGAGAGCTTAACATGTAGGCTGGGCCTGACTGACACGTACATCACAAGCCTGACTTCAACCCCTGCAAGGAGAGAGCCTTGGCCACTTCTTTTAGAGATAAAGAATTGGATGAGGCTGCTGCATACCTGAATCTTAGATACCTGCAGCAGCCTCATCATGGTCTAAAGGCCATTTTCTTTTCATCATGCTCCTCTGCTTCCTGACACTTTAATGGAGAAGGTGAGAATCAGATTGGAAAAGGATAACATGTACGTTTTTTTCTGTTGTGTGATTAGTGGCCAAACATTCTACGAAGTGAGGGAAAAAAAGAAAGAAATTCATTTTCCAAGAGCTGAGGGATGTAGTATTATACATTAGAAATGAAATGCCATAGGCAACATCAGTTCTTTCCTTTGCTTCCCTAGATATGTATTTTTCAAAGACCAGCAACCCTGAAAATAGGTTACACTGATGAATACTGTATTGACTCAGAAAAAAACTCGGACGCAATATTATCCAGTTATAACAGGCAACTTTTAATGCTGTGTCTGTGTTTACATAGGTGTAATGCTCTGTGCTAAGCGTAATATGTATATGTCATTATAAGGCAAATAAACTGAAAGCAAGAGGGCCGGCTTTGCAATTAGATGGTATCAGGCTCATGTACTATCTCAGGCACTTACTAACTCTGTGACTTCAGGCAAAGTACTAATCTCTGTAAAATGAGGAAATGTCAGCTACTCTGGAGAATAGCTGGTAGGATGAAATGAGACAGTGTATGTTAAATGACTAGTGCTGAGCTTTCGGGGGTAATTCATGCATATTTTTTGCTTTTCATATTGAGGATTTTGGCTGGATTGATAAATACCTTCTACCTGAACTGTAGACTGGTGTAGTCTCGGGTTAGAATAATAAAGATAACAGCCATTCTAGCAGGTGTGATACCTCATTGTGGCTTTGATTTGCATAAAAGGGACCCCTTACATATTATTGGTGGGAATGCAAATTGGTACAGCCATTTTAAAAACAGTATGGAGTTTCTCAAAAAATTGAAAATAGAGCTAGCATTTGATATAGTAGCTCCACTTCTGGTTATATATCCAAAGGAAATGAAATCAGTATCTTGAGGAGACATCTGCACTCCCAAGTTGATTATAGCATTAGTCACAATAGCTAAGATTTGGAAATAATCTAAGTGTCCACTGACAGATAAATGATAAAAATGATGTAGTATATATATTCCCAAATAAAATGCTATTTCAGCCTTGAAAAAGAAGGAAATCTTGTCATTTGTGACAACATAGATGAACCTGGAGGGCATTATGTCAAGTGAAATAAGCCAGACACAGAAAGACAAATACTGCATGGCCTCATTTATATGTGCAATGTAAAGAAGCTGAATTCATAGAAACAAAAAGTAGAAGGGTTTTCAGGATTGGGGAGTGATGTCAGGCCAAGGCTACAAGCTATCATTTATAGAATAAATAAGTTCTGGAGACTTAATGTACAGCATGGTGACTATATTTCATAATAAGGTATTGCATACTTGAAATTTACTAACTAGCTCTTACATATCCTCACCACACCTGCAAAAAAAGGTAACTATGTATGGTGATGGATATGTTAATTGCTCTGTTGTAGAAATCATTTCACCATGTATATATATTTTAAAACATTGCATTATACAACTGGAATATATACAATTTTTATTTGTCAGTTATATTCCACAAAAGCTAACAAAAGAAAGAACGGAAGAGATATCAGGACAAAAAGGGAGGAATCAATACCCACATGATGGGGTGAGAGAGAAGCTATGTGCCTGGATGTTGCTGCCTTCTATAAAGCAAATTGATTCAATAAGCAACTTTAATTAAAGGAAAAAGGGTTTTTTCTTTTCTTTTTTTTTTCCCAGAGTAAAAATCAGGGAGAACCTGTTTTCAAGAAAGGAGGGATAGGTTATCAAGAAAGGAAGGAGAGGGAATCTGGTTGGAAATAGAGGAGTGATGTAACAAAAAGAGACAAAAATGCAGGGAGAAAAAGAATTTGTGTCTCAGTGTCTGGAATGTGCCAGTCGCTCACCGGGAAGGGCAGATATTGCAGAGAGAGCCTGTTGTGTAGGTCTGACGTGCCTGGACCTTACTTCAGAGGCGCGACGTTAACCCTTGCCCCCCGAAAACCCAGAATTTCATACTCACGTGTGCTCAGAAGGCTCACCCCTCCTTCTCACGGTTGTGAGGACATCTGCATGAAAGCACCAGCTCTGCCTCCTGCAGCTTTATGACCACCAAAGTCACAGGATAGCGGTAGCCATAGCAACACCTTCCCTATTGCTAAGCCGGGGTTACAAAGTCTCAGGTAGGAAAGGAGAGTGAACTAAAAGAAATCTAAAAAAATAAAAAAAAAATGACTTCAAAAGTAACCTCCCCTCAACTCCACACCCTACTAGATTATAAATCAGCAGCGAAGGAGAGAGATGAGCGAACAGTGATTTTCAAGCCTCTCTTGTGTTTCAGCACCAGAGATTGGGCTAGGAGCTTGCCTACATTTTAAATGTAATTCTGAAAATAAACTAATAAGGCTGGTATAATGATTAACGTTGATCATTTATGCATCAATAGAGGTGACAAGTTGTTAGGTAACTTGCTCAAGTGTGCAAGTCTGGTAAGTGGTGAAGTTGGAATTTGTACCAGCTCTGTCGGATTCTTTCTCCACTGGAAAAGTTTGGCCTCCAGATCATGAGCATTTTTGCTATGACATTTTATTTCATTAACTGCCACTCCTCCATTCTGCAGTGAATCCCCTACCTCAGTGAGCTTTTCCTCTACCAGCTTCCTTCTCAGGACCCTGGTCTGAAAAGCTCAAGTTTCATGGCTATTGCGGCCCAATGCCCCAGAGGAATTCTAAGGCCCTTGCTTTGTCCTGTAATGAATGTCTAAAGACAGCTTCATCCAACAACCACATTTAAAAAATGCAAGTCGTTACTTACATATGAGAAGAAGAAATGGGGATTCAGAGGTTAAGACACAAGTTAAAAGTCAAGATGCCGGAGTTAAAATTATTGAATGTTAGCTTTTGGCTTAAACCTGAAAGAATTGATTGTACTATGGAAGTCAGAAAAACCAAAAGAAACAAAAAATGGAAGTGTATAGTGACCCTCTTCTCTAGTGTCCCTGTTCACTATCAACATAGTCACTTTTAGTATCTGGTGAGCTCCAGAATGAAATTGTTCTATAAGGTGGGACTATAGGACATTTTACTCTTCTTTCTGTTAGTCTGTATTTCCTTAAGTGTTCATGATCATTATATATTATTTTTATAATTGTAGAAAAAATTATAATTTAAAAGAAAATAATGTGTAATTTTTGATAAAATAAAATGTGGTACATGCATGACTGTGCAGATGTACATACCTGCACACACACACACACACACAGAAATTCTCAGCAAACCAGCCTCATGCATTGATCGCAGTTTAAATAGACAATAGGAAGGGCTCGACTGGTACTTTTAATTAATTATCCAAGAGATCCTTATCAACATTGACCATTCTGATGTGATTCAATGGGATTTAGTTTTAGGACATGCAGACAAGAAGGGTGACTCTGGAACTTGACACACTCAAAATTTTCTTCCCTTTGGGACCCTTCCCTTGTGGGACAGCTGAGATTTCTCTGTTCATCACTTTGTAAAACCTGCTCCTGTGCAGAACAAAGCTCGGGACTGATGGTACTTCCGACTTCTAGGGCCATTGGGAGCTCCAATCAGGACATCATGTGCAATGTGTAGGTGATAATATCAAGATTTAGGAGAGGAAGAAAAAAATACACTTAACACTGCCTCCATTTACCATGGCTGTGCTGCCTTGTGCTCCAAAGTCAAATTGTCAGAATATTAAGCACTGTTTCCCTGCCATCATGAAACAAGCGGATGTGGCACTGGTGACACTTTGTCTTTGCTTCAGACTTTCTGTTTAAGGAAATGTGCCTGAACAGCCCACAGCGAAATCAGTCAGTCTTTCATGAGAAGCAATGAGAAGATATGGTCAGCTATCCTCAGTTCTGCTTAGTGTCGGCAACTGTTTCTAACTTTGAAACTCTAACTTCTCAATGTTTCAGCCTTTCTCCTTCCATTCTCTGTGTTAGTCCATGTCATTCTTGTCCTGCCTCCTTATATTGGGGATGAGTATATTTATTTATTTCAGCTTTGTATAAGTAATACATGATAATTTAAGGATAATTTTCTTCACCGTCAATAGTGAAATCAAGACCCCAAATTACAAAACTTGAAGGCAATTGATACTTATAAAAATAAAGCAAAGGTCTATGTTTCATAGATTTATACAAGTTTCCTTCAAATCTCTGGGGTTTTTTAATCAAAAAAGAGATCATAAAATCTATGTTGCTCCTCATGATGTAATTGTAAAAAACTATATTCCATTGACAAAAAATAGCTTTGCTTCCAAACAGCATGTCTTTAAATGAAGGTATTTAAAAATAAAAGTCATAAGCATTGATTTACATAAAAAATATCTAAACCCATTGCACATTTGCCATCATTGGCTCTGTCGGCTCTTCCATGGTTTCTTAGGTTTCTGCAACTCTAACTCTTTCTGAAACTAGCAGAGCCCCACAATAGCTGCAAGTAGATGACAGTGGCACTGTCATCCAGGGACTGTAGTGCCTACCTTTCCCAATCATGATCTTCTCTGTGACCACCTATGTCTTCTACTGCCTCTCCACACTGGATATGAGGACCAATACCAGCTTTTTTTTTGTACCTAAAGCAAATACCCTTCAGTGAATTTCTTCCCACTTCACAGTCTGTAGAATCAAAGAATATTAGGAAGAGTCTAGAAGGAACTATTTGGAGGTCAGGGGCCCACAGCTGGAATCCAGTCCCAGTGGTAAGATAGGGGAAAAGAGAGTGCAGATTAGGAATCAGAGTGAAATGCAGATGCCTCGGCCAGTCTCACATAGTGGGAACTTTGGGGACAACACACAGAGAACAGTTGGTGTACACAGTAATGGCAGGTACCAAGATCATCCTGCAATGCCTTTGGACTCCAGGCAGAATCACATAGCAACAATCAGACACGTCTCCTTCAAGGACATTTTGGTGGTGTCCATTTATGGCACATCAGATTCTAATTCACCCTTTTAGCTTGCTTTGTGAAAATGGACCTGGGCCCTTTAAATATTTTTCCTTTGATAGGAAGCATAATGCTAAATTTTGACAGCAGAGGGTGCTCGAGAGACATTTCAGGGGGAAAGAGTTTTGCTGCTTGGTTCCAGCATGCTCCTGTGCAGATGCCTGTGGAGCACATGGCTTCTCCAGGTCCAGCTCCTGCTGCTGTAGGACTTCTCCACAAGCACCTGTACTTTCTCCAGTATCTGGGACGTGTGGTGCACAGCAGCCAGTCACACGTGGTAGCCAGCAGCATCCTTCAACAGCATCCTCCAGAAATTTTGTAACAGAGTGCCTCTGATGAGCTATGCCCCCTAGAACAGCTTTCTGACAAGTTCTATAATTCCAGCAGGCCCTTTCAGTGTGTCAACACAGGGAGCTTTCAGTGAACTATGGCTGTGCCTCCCTGACAAAGGAAGAAATACAATACTTTTTTATTCTTTGCCATCTTCCCTCTAAAAAAAAAAAGCCATGTAGTTACGTTCAGCCATATTATTTAATTCAAAATTTAAATGAATTGAAATATATTAAAAATTAATTCAATTTTTCTATCTTGAGATCAAGACATGACATTTCCTTTTGGGGAAAAAATGGATGGGTGTAAAAGAATAGAGCATTCGAGCTAAAGGAAAGTTTTGAGATCATTTATTCCAATGACTTTACTTGGTATTGAGGAGCTAGAGTGAGGTGGCTTGCATGAGGGCACGTGGTGAATGGGGTCAAGCCCTCCATACTCATCACAGTGCTCTTTTAGGTAGTTATAAAAATCCCCCAAGTGTTTCTGATATGCACCCAGGATTAAGAACCATAGGTCTAGATGGAAAAGTCAAACCATACAGAAATGCAAATAAGAAGGAATTATCAAAGGATTTCCATGAATCTCATTTACTTCAAATCTATTTCTGGTTTTAAAAAAAATATAATCCACTTTTCTTGGGCTTCACAGACCAGGAGATACCCTGTGGGAATAAGGCTGTAGTGACAGTAATAAACAGTATTCTTTGATAACTATTCTGTCATCAAAATCACTGAAATTCCAGCCCCCACACCCTCTTTTCCATTCATGGGCTCCCAAGGTGACTGCTTGGCTCCTGGGGTTACTGGGACACCCATGTAACAGCCATGGGGGGACACCCATGTCCCCCACCACCACGGTAGCATCTCCTTTCCCTGGGTTACACAAAGGCTGACTGTAGGGCCTCTGGTCATTCTTCTTCTTGGCCATAGCTGTGGCTTCCATATGGCTTTCTGGTTCAAGCACATTGGTATGTTCCTAGCAGGTCTTGATTCTACTATATGTGCTTTTCTGCCTGTTAAGTTCATTCATTTGGAAATTTATTCCCAAGCTTCTAAAACACAGTATATCATTTTATTCTATGCCCTGTGTGTCACTGGTCCAGAACTTTAAATTTAAATTTTAGTAAAATATTAAAGGTTATTTTGGGTTGACATATGGTGGCCAGTATTTTACTAGGCCAAGTTAAGATATTAAGAAAGAAACACTATTTGATATTACTATCTTTCCATAAAAGAAAGAATATTTGAACTCCAGAATATAGAAAGGATGGGATAGTTAAATAAATACTCATTTAAATTTAACAAATTTTATTTTATGAAAAGTAAGTACCAATTATTTTTTTTCTCATTTTTAGGCGAATCATTACATATGGGCTCTGGTCTGTGAAGTAGTGTTTGGAAGGCACTGCTATATATGTTTAGGAATCCATAGGGAATTTGGTTGGAAGATTATATATGTATGCCTATACTGTGGTGCTCTATGATCCACTCTGTTCTGATGCCCAGACAATGCAGCTGGGGGTCTCCCATGAGCAAGAGAATTCCATACACTCCAGTCAGTATCAAGGATGGACAAGATTTCTCAATTTATTGGGACATGTTTTAATATCATGTTTTGCTTGTAAGGAATAAATCACCTACATTTTATTCCCCAATAGAAGTTGTTGATTTTAAGTAAACATGTGGGCTGAAACTGAAATTGACCTGGAAATCATAATCTTTGTTTATTTCATGGGCTGTCATTCATAATCTTTGGCACTTAAAAAAGTATGAACTAAAACATGCTGAACACAAAAATTAAAAAAAAATATGTTTATTTGAAATGTTTGTCCAATCTTCAGAAGAACTGGGCTCTCAGAATAAAAAGCACAGTGTGATTCTGAAAGAAAAGAAATTTACAAATAGCCTGATAATTGGTAGAAAAACACAAGTTGCCTCATAATTATTATATCTACAAAGATTGTTATATATCTGAAGATCAGTATTGCAAAAGTCAGAGATAAGAAATATTAGAAATGGTTCAAGACAGTATTTATTCGAGGGAATAGCAATAGACAGGGTATTACTATATTTTGAGATTTATCTCTGAATGTAAAGTTTTTTTTAAACAATTATAGTAAATAATAAATATACTTATTCATATGGAAGGAGGGCAAGGTGTCAGTCTTGTATTTTTATCTTTCTGTTGAAGATTTTCCCAACGATGAATTTATTCTTTCAGAATTTCATATCAAATTGCTGAAAGAAAACTGTGATTGATCACATTCACTTCTTCATCTCAAGTCACTGATCATTGTCCAGCCTTTATTTTAGTGCTCTTGCAGGAAGTGGTTGGCTTTAGTTCAAATAACTGTAGGGTGGAGAGGATGGGCCACATAGTAGAAAGAAAGATTCCTGCAGAACAGGGTGTGGGCAGGCAACTACCATAAGCACCATATTCTAGTAGAATGATCTTAGTCCTTGTGGTTAGCCATTGACCTAAAATCATCTAATCTTTAAGCATCCATGAAATCCATTGCACCCTCAAGCAAATAGAAAATCTGTTAACTTACTCTGCCAGCCTGCCCAGCCATACCCAGAGTCCCATGGGGGTCATGATGGAGATAAGCTCAGGAAAGTTTAGCTTAAGTACACACAGTAGGGCTGAATTAGATTTACGTGACCTGTTACATCTTAAAAAACTTTTAACTGATCAATTTTCTTTAAGCAAATTTGGTTAATCTAGGATAATCAAGGTAGTGGTTGGTAATCCTTCAAATAAAGACATAAATGAACAAAGAAAATGAGATTTTCAAAGTACATTTAAGAAGGACCTGCTAATGATGTGACATCTGTTCATTAATGTGTCCACGGTTGTCGAAAATATAGTTTTATGCTTTTTCAGCTAGGAGAGTATTTATTTTATGAGCTGTCACAACAAAATCTCTGCCTCATAAATGTTGAAACTAGTTGTCACAAGGTACCACAGGTGGAATTTATGTGAGCCTTTCTTTTAAAATTGTAGAAGTTTGGAGAAGCAAGAACTAAAACTTTTTATGAGTTTATGTAGGTAATGAAGCAAGAAAATTGCTGCCATGTTACCAATAATATAATTAAAGTCATGGCCCACAAGTGTTACCTATAATGGAAGAAAATGTGATATGGTTACTATATATATATATATATATAAATGAGATTGACAATGGAGGAAGCTGAGTTTCAGCATCAGCATGTTTCTGGGTTGCTGTGTAAACTTAGGCACTTACTCTCTCTGAGTTTCCACTTTGTAAGCACTGGAAACAGAAGAGACAAACAAATCAAACCTCTTCCATACCGAACACACTGTGCAAAGAATATTCTTGCTCTTTCTGAAACAGGAGAAAAGGAACAAAGTATATAAAATAGACAAAAACATTAGAAATTATTTAAAAAACAATATTCTACACAGATATTATAAAAAATTAGAAATTATGAATCAAATAGGGTAATAAAATAATGAAAGAGGAACAAAAGCAAAAGGAAAGGAGAAAAATAAGGAGAGAAAGAACCGGTACCCTATATGCATGAGGCTGTCCCCAAAAACAAAATAGCTGGGAAGCACAAGTCCAGGCGTCGGGTGCAGAGCCAGGCTCCTGCACTCATCAGCTTCGTGACCAAAACCAGGTTCCACTGGTGCCACTGAGACATCAGTGCTGTCACTCATAAAAGTAGTAGAGGAGATGTGCAAGATACTTTCCTGATTTATGGCAGCTTTATGTAATTGCAAAGGAAAGGATTTCATTGTGCTTGTTTTAAACTGCCAGGTACCAACTGTGACCCTGTGGTACTGAGACACACATAAACCCGAAACGCTTTCATGATATAAATATGCATATGATCATGGACATACTTCAATACCTCATGCAATCTCATTCATAAATAAAACATCAAAACTTTAAATTCTGTAATTACTCTGTTCGCTTAACTGAAAAATGCATTTGGCATGCAGGCACTGCCCGAACCTGGGCCGTCGGGTGCACTCTGTGGGCAGCTCCCAAGCTTGCCCTGACCAAAGCTAGCCCCTTGCCCCAGCAGCACCTGGCGGAGCTATTGAAACAAGTTCACTGGAGTCACATGGCTGTGCCTCCTAGGGCTTTGGGGGTTTTGTGCCATATGGAAGGTCCTTCCCCTTGCTCCTGGTGCCCACAGCAGGCGAGCAGACCTTGCATCAGCTGGAGCGCTGAGACAGCAATTTGGCACTGGCAGACAGACCTGGCTCAGCCTCCAGCAAACAACATCTGCCCTGCTGTTTAGTTGTATGGGGGTTGCCACCTTCGTGTTTAGCTCTCTAGCGCGCTGCTTATTTGGCAACATGGTAGAAAGGAATGGGAGCTTATTTAGGGAAAAAGACTGGGTTTAAACCTCAGTCAATCACTCTTGAGCTGGGGGGGCTATGAACTAATCTCTAGATATCTCTGAATCTCTCTCTTCCTCTATAAAATAGAGGTAATAATTATAAATGCTCAATTTGCCTTTCAGAGTTTTCATAGTCACAAAAGCCTCTCTTGAGGATGAAAAACGAGCAAAAACTCCAAACAGCACAGGAAACAGATTTAAAATACATGCTCATTTCCAACAGGTTTAGACAGAATCAAGTCAGCAATCCAGCCAGAGTGGACACTAGGAATACTAGCATGAGGTTTATTTACGCATTATGTTCCTCTTCTTTCTATATTTCTATTTTCTCATTCCAGAGCTTGTGTGTGTGTGTTTTCAACTCCACATTCACCCTTTTGGAATTTCTGTTGCCTTAAGGCCTGAATCAGGTGTGGCTGAGCGTGAACTCTGCAGGAGGCATCAAAGACCTACCCAACACCATCATTGTATTAATAGCTGATGTTGACTGAGGTCTACTCTGCCATTGTGGTGCATGTTCATGGGGATGGTTATCTTGTTTAATCTTATTACTGTTCCCATGAGCGGTATGAGATCAATCAAATTTACAAATTTACAGATAAGGAAATTTTCCCACAGTCACAAGTGCCTGACAGTTCCTCAGGCCTCTGCATTCCTCCCTCCTGTTCACTGCCCTCCTTCACCTCTATGGTTCCCAGACTCCTCACTCTGTACTCCAGCTCCAGTATTTTTCTTCATTCTTTTGTGTTGGTTAACGTGCCCACGCCTCTGTTGGCTTTTTGGCTATTGGCTTTCCTTTTAGGTATTGACTCCATTGTTCTCTGATGTCTAGATCCCATATAGTCTTTGATAAAAAAAAAAAAAAAAGCTATTCCATATTAGAAGCGCGGGACCTATTATTAGCCAACTTTTTGCATTCTGTCCCTTCAATTAGAGCTTCAACCTCATTATCTAATCAATAATAACTACCATTTCGGGAGGGTTCAGTATATACCAGGCAGTTTCTGAGAGCACTTAAATCGACATCATTGCATTGAGACATCATAATAGCAATTAGACATTTCTAGCTCCATTAGCAAGGTACTATTATTTTACTCCTTAACTCTAATACTGCTAGTAAATGACAGAGCCAGAATCTTGATCAAGGTCCATTTGGCACCAAACTCTACCTATAATCTTTATAATGTGTTAACCTTAACCATAGTTATCCTGATGGCTTATCTCATGCTATATCATGGTTCCTTGATTTTGTTCCCAACCTCAACTAGAATTGAAGGCACAAAGTTGATTCTATTTGTTGAAGTTTCGCCTTTTTTGCTTAATACTGTCCTACTGATCTCTCTGGGTGGAAATTAAAATTGTAAAAATTGCAGTTCCAAAAATACCTAATCTCAAGTACAATGTCCTAATGTTCTGCAGTATGAATGGCATCTCCTTAAGTTGTGCAATCACCCTATGGGGCAGACTTGAGGGTGTAAACAGTGTGTCTGGAGTGACACATTGAAATACAGTGCTCTGTTAGTAAGTATTAGGAGTAGGAGGAAAATTATACGAAATCCTTTTATTAGGGGGCTTTGCAAAGTTAGGCAGTCATCTCGCCATCTTTCCTCATATTGTGAAGGAACTATTGCTACAGCTCATGCTGCCATGTGCCCTGGTGTCCCCGTTGCCCACTGGTTGAGACCATGATGGTTCTGTCCTGATAGACCAAGTGAGGGTGACACACTGTTTATAAAGCCTTTCACTTTGGGATAAATCCAATGGATCCTGTATTATGATATTATCAAGGCCAAGTATTTCAGTTTTTGAAGTTTTGAACTTTGAGTGTTCAAATTTGATTAAAATATTGCAAACAGAGATTCAAGATGGTGGGCAAACCCTCGGCATAAGAAATATGCACTGAACTGTATCCAAGAATATCATAACCTGGGTGCTCAAAACCAGTGATAAAGAGAAAATTTTAAGATCATCCAAAGGAAAAAAAAAGACACTTGTATTTAGAGGAATATATATATATAAAGATTACTGCAGATTTCTTGTCAGAAAAAAATTCAAGCAAGACGACTGTGGAAAATCATCTTTAAAGTGCTGCAAGAAAAAGATGAATAAACCTATAATTCTATGTTCAGTGCAGATGTCTTCTAAAAACAAAAGTGACTACTATACACCTATTAGAATGACAAAAATCCAAAATATTGACAATACCAATTTTGGGCAAAAATGTGGAACAACAGAGATTCTCACCCACTTCTGCTGGGAATGCAAAAATGGTGCAGGCTCTTTGGAAGAGACTTTGCTAGTCTTTTACAAAGTCAAACATAGTCTTGTAATATTATCCAACATGGTGCTTCTAGGTATTTACCCAACTGATTTGAAAACTTAAGCTTACAAAAAAATCTTTATGGAAATGTTTATAGTGACTTTTTAATTTTCATATCCCTGAAACCTGAAAGCAACCAATATTTCCTTCAATAGGTGAATGGATAAACAAACAGTGCCACCTCCCTACAACATAATATGACTCAGTGATAAACAGGAACAAGTTTCTGAGCCACACAGAGACATAGATGAGTCTTAAATGCATATTGCTAAGTGAAAGAAGTCAGTTTGAAAAGGCTACGTACTGCAGGATTTAATGTTATATGACATTCTGTAAGAAGCAAAATTATAATGATGCCAAATCTCCAGGGATACTGGGGAGGAGATGGACAGGGGAAACACAGGATTTCTAGGACATTAAAACTATTCTGTATCATACTATAATGACATATATATAGCAATATGCATTTGTCAAAGCCTGTAGGAATTTACAACAAGGAATGAATTTTAATGTATATAATTGAAGTTTTAATCTTTAAAAATCAGTATTCCCAAATGAAACTTTATTTTATTTCTAATGGAATTAACAGTAACAAAAAAAAAAATATCTTTTGAGAGCTTATTCTAAGAAAATGCCCATGTCAAACTCTGCATAAAGATTTGACTCTGGTGTAAAGTGTTTCTTGTATAAGGAGAAAGTAAACACACACGCAGACTGTTAAATGTGCTCCTGTCAACCGGTGATGATTACTTTTGGAAGAACTGGAAAGAGTATATCCATTTTACACCTGGATTCTAAAGCCGGGTTAAGATTCCCGTCTACCTATCGTCCAGTAGATCATACCCTGTTGGCTTCAGGCTTTCTTTTAGTTTCTTAGTGGGCCATTTGTAGTTACACAGTTCAAATTTAAATAGAAGAGTCTCAAAGTAGTAACAAAGGCTTTATGTCAAACATCGGAGCTTCCTAAGAGTTAAATTTTAACTTTATTGTTGCTTCTTCGTATGTCCTAATAAATAATGTGGTAGGAAGAGTTCTAAGACGGCCCTCAACATTCTCAGCCCTTGGTGTCCTCGTCCTGTGGAATGCCCTCCCTCTGAGTGTGGGCACGACTAGGGGGTATGACTGGTTATCACTCCCATGCTGTGGTTACTAATCAGTGGACTTTGAGTTCACCAAAGGGGAGATGGTCTTGGGTGGGCCTGGCCTAATCAGGTGAGCCCTTGAAAAGAAGGTGAAGCCCCAGAAAGAAATTCTCCTTCTTGCTTCGAAGATGATGTAACTACCATGTAATGAAAAGAGGGGGCCACATGCAAGGGCCTAAGAGCAGCTTCTAGGCCCCAAGAGCAGGCCCTGGTGGACAGCTAGCAAGAAAATAGGAATCTCAATCACACAAGCATGGTTAAACTTTGGAAATATGACAAACAGAAGCCTTGAATAGTCACCTTGCTGTGTATGCAATGATTGAATCACCTAAGCCTGGATCCAGTTCAAAAATCTTCTTACTACCAGAAACTATTATTGATCCTTCCAATTCAAATAGTACCTTCTCACTCTGAAACCCCAAAGCAAATATCTATTCCTTTATTACAAAAAAAGAGGGGTAGCTAAATTAATTTAGCTAACTTCACTTCACTTGGACTTAAGTTCAAGTGCTAATTTCTCCCTCATGTTGACTTATTCTATTTATTAACCCCTTGGAGCCTAGGGTACAGTGTTGCAGGAGGATGAAGTAAGGTACGACATATAATGGTAGAGCGATGTTGTCTTAGTCAGCTTGGGCGGCTGTAACAAAAAACCAAGCGGCTTATAAACAATGGAAATTTGTTTTTCACAGTTCTAGAGGCTGGGAAGATCAAGATCAAAGTGCAGGCAGACTCAGTGTCTGGCGAGGGCCTGCTTCTTGGTTCATAGATGGTCACTTGCTTGCTATAACCTCACATGGTGGAAGGGAAGAGGGAGCTCTCTGTGGTCTTTTTTATAGGGACACTGATCCTATTCACAGGGGTCACACTCATGACACACTCTCCTATCAAAGGCCCCACCTGCTAATACCATAATATAGGGGTTAGAATTTCAACGTGTGAATTCCGGGTGGACACGATCATTCCGTCTATAGCACATGCCCGCCAGGGTAAGTGTTCAATAAATGTTAGCCATTATTATCTCCCCAAAGTGGACTTTACATGCCTGTGGACCAGGACAGTATCCTTCATCTCTTCTGTTTCTACCACAGGGCTTAGCAAATGGATGAACTTCAACGGGTCTCAACACAATAAAATAATGAGTATAAACATATTCGTTTTCTATCACAGCTGTAGCAAATCACCACAGAGCTACTGACTTATACAATGCAAATTTTACAGTTCTAGAAGTCAGAAGTCCAGAGTTGGTCACACAGGGTTAAAGATCAAGGGGTCGGCATGTTGTATTCCTTCCAGAGTGCCCAGGAGAGAATCCATTTTCTCGCCTTTTTTCAGCATCCAGAGGCTGTGTATGTTCTTTCTCTCTGACCCCTTTCAGCTTCAAAGCCACAATGGCCAACCAAGCACTTCTTGCATTGCATCACTCACTCCTCTGCCTCCCTCTGCCTTTGTGGTTACATAAGGCCCACGGATAATCCTTAATAGCAGGGGCAGCTGATTAGTGACTTAATTCTTTCTGCAACCTTAATTCTCCCTCACCATGTAAAGACATAGCCAAAGATGTGGACATCTTTTGAGGGGGCAATTTTCTGTCTACCACAATAAGCAATGACTTTCTGATGCTGCATGGTGGGTTAAAGTCACTGGAGACAGGACAAGTTTAGGAAATTCACCTCTGCAGGTGACAAAGCCAAAGACTCACTCGCTCAGGAAAGGTGGGTAGTATAATGGTGGAGCTTGCAAGGGGTTAGGGAGGGTCCTGGCCAGAGATGAAGCTGTAGCAATAAATCAGGGCCAGGACATCCACAGGTGGCAGGTAACCATCAGCTGTTTTTGTGGAATGATCAGTTCTATGAAATAAATATATTGTTGGTATTGTAGGAAAACCGTAAGAGGCATGAACATGTAGGCAGGGAGTGTTGTAATATTCTCATGGTGAGAGATGAAGAGATGCTGCCCTAGGATGATGATATCAGAAAGGGAGATAAGATGAAGAATTCAAAAGCTTTTGTGTTGAAGAATCCGCTGACACCGGAAGCCCTCCCTCTGTGCTTGTTCACATAACTAGCTACGAAGCAACATGACGAGGTCCAGGCCAGCCACTAAAATCTGGAGCTGATGGTTTGCAAGGCTGGGACACCGTGCAGGCAGAAGCCAGGCTGGAGATTGCAGCAATCGAGGCTGTTTCCAACTCCTCCCGAACCTCCTGCCAGAGACAACTGTCTAGTGCTTCGATTAGACCTTTGAAGTGAGGCATGTATCTTTTAACATATCGGAACATCCTGCTAGACGTCCACTGCATACTCCATTTGACTGCTCTATGCCACTATCAGATAAAACCTAAAATTAGTTTTGGGGAGGCAAGAACTTAGAATGAAGATTTTTGACATAGCTCTGTTGATCACTTTCTTAGTCTGGTCAGGCCGCCATAAAAAAACACCAAGATTGGATAACTTAAACAAAGGACATTTATTTCTCACAGTTCTTGAGGGTAAGAGACCATCTCAGGTCAAGGTTCTGGCAGGGTAGATTTCATTTGCCATGTGCTCACGTGGCCTCTTCTCTGTGTGTGTGTGGGGACCAGAGAGAGAGAGAGATCTCTGGCATCTGTTCTTGTGGGAGCACTAATTCCATCATCCTAATGACCTCATCTAACCTTAACTACCTCCTAAATGTCTCAACTCCAAATGCCATCATATTGGTGGTTAAATCTTCAATATGCAAGTTTTGTGGGGAACACAAACATTCAGTCTATAAGAGTCACATTATTTTCTCATTAGTCTCAAAGATTCAGAAAAAAGTCCCTCATTACTATTCCCACTACTTTCCCATGTATATTCACAGTTTATTGCTTTGATCATTCATAACCATTCAGTTGGTGGTAAAAAGTGTTCATATATGACTTTTCTATTTTCCAAGCTCTTTGATACAGAGTCAAAAGCTTTGATCAGTCCTCCCTGCATCCTCAGTTTTCTTTGTGATTGACTAGTCCATCAGTTATCCGGT
Organism: Mirza zaza; assembly: GCA_008750895.1. NCBI lineage: Eukaryota > Metazoa > Chordata > Mammalia > Primates > Cheirogaleidae > Mirza > Mirza zaza. Next base: position 22,239 of record VSMD01080162.1, read on the forward strand.
AGAGCCAGAGTATTTCTGGTGTTGATAGCTGTGTGAGACCTTACATAAACACATGGGCATCCTTACAACAAGGTGCAGCTGAAGTTTAAGTACCGGAAGGATCTCCCCTGTTGCCTACTTAAGTTTCTGGACTAATATCAGGAAGACGAATCATTTTGTTTCTCAGAAATTATGATTTTTTGATGTACTTGGATAAAGAATAGGAGGACATGACCAGAAAAGCACAGTTTAGGTTCCTTCTACCACCATAAGAACCGCATCCCTTAATAGACAACTGTGCCATCATTAGGCAAGATGAAGTCATGAGCCAGCCACTGCGGCGTCACTCTCACTCAGGGAGGGTGATCTGCATCCTTCTCTCCTCCCAACACACTTTGGGCATTTTATGATCACTAGCCCTCAATTATTCTTTTTTAAAATTCTAATTATTATGAGTATGTAATAGTTGTATATATTTATAGGGTACATGTGATATTTTGATACAGACATACAATGTATATTAATCAAATCAGGGTAATTCAGGTACCCATCGCCTCAGGCATTCATTATTTCTTTGTGTTAGGAACATTCCAATTCCACTCTTTCAGCTATTTTAAAGTATACCATAACTCGTTGTTGACTATAGTCACTTTGTTGTGCTATCAATTATTGTTCATTACATCTAAGTATCTGACTATATTTTTGTATCCATTAACCATAACTCTTCCCAGCCTCTGGTAACTGTCATTCTACTCTCTGTCTTTATGAGATCTATTTTTATTTTTAATATTTAGCTCCTACAAATGAGTGGTAGCATGTGAGAATTGTCTTTCTGTGCTTGGCTTGCTTCATTTAACATAATGTTCTCCAATCTTATCCATATGTTACGTATGGCAAGATTTCATTCTTCTTCATAGCTATGTAATATTGAATTGTGTATATGTGCTACATTTTCTTTATCCATTCATCCACAGATGGACACTTAGGTTGATCCAAAATCTTGGCTATTGTAAACAGTGCTGCAATAAACATGGGAGTGCAGATATCTTTTCGATATATTGCTTTATTTTTAGTTTTTTGAAGAACCTCCATACTTTTCTTCATAATGGTTGCACTAATTTTACAGTCCCATCAACATGTACAAGGGTTCCCCTTTCTTCACATCCTCTCCAGCATTCATTATTGCATTTTTGATGAAAGCCATTTTAACTGGGGTGAGATGATATCTCATTATAGTTTCGAATTACATTTCTCTGATGACTAATGATATTGAGCATTTTTTTATATACCTGTTGGCGATTTGTATGTCTTTTGAGAAATGTCTATTCAGATCTTTTGCTGATTGTTTAATTTGATTGTTTGATTTTTTTCCTATTGAATTGTTGGCACTTCTTATATCTTCTAGTTATTAGTCCCTTGTCAGATGGGTAGTTTGCAAATATTTTGTCCCATTTTGTGGGTTGTCTGTTCCCTTTGTTGATTGTTTCCTTTGCTGTGCAGAAGCTTTTTAGCTTGATGGGATCCCATTTGTCCAATTTTGCTTTGGATGCCTGTGCTTTGGGGGTGTTACTTAAGAAGTCTATTAAGTGAAGTATCCCAAGAATGGAAAAAATAAGCACCACATGTACTCACCAACAGATTGGTATTAACTGATTAACACCTAAGTGGGCATATAGGAATAACATTTATCAGGTGTTGGGCAGGTGAGGCGGGGAGGGGATGAGTATATACATACATAATGAGTGCGATTTGCACCAACTGGGGATGGACACACTTGAAGCTCTGACTTGAGGGGGGAGGGGGGCAAGGGCAACATATGTAACTTTAACATTTGTACCCCCATAATATGCTGGAAAAAATATATTAAAAAACAAAAAAGAAGTCTTTGCCCAGACCAATGTCCTGAAGCATTTTCCCAATGTGTTCTTTTAGTATTTTCATAGTTTCAGGTCTTAATTTAAGTCTTTAATCCATTTTGAATTGATTTTTGTATATGGCAAGAAACAAGGTTTCTAGTTTCATTCTTTTGCATATGGATATCCAGTTTTACCAGCACCATTTATTGAAGATACTGTCCTTTCCCCATTGTATGTTCTTGGCATCTTTGTTGAAGTTAAGTTCTCTATAGATTTGTGGATTTATTTCTGGGTTCTCTGTTCTGTTCCATTGGTCTATGTGTCTGTTTTTATGCCAATACCATACTGTTTTGGTTAGTATAGCTCTGTGGTATAATTTGAAGTCAGGTAATTTGATTCCTCCAGTTTTGTTCTTTTTGCTGGGGATTACTTTGTCTAGCCCTCTAATTACTCTTAAGTGTTGAATGCATCTATGTTCCACATTGGCAGGATCTTAAATGGATTTCTTCAATTATATATTTTCTTCTAACACCTGGAATTCCTGCATCAAATTTATATTTTAATGTAAATCCCACATATCTCATAGGTAGAATATATCTTTCTATAAACTTCTTACAAATGATATTATTAAAACAATACATGGACTTTATTTTGAGTTGATAGAAGTGGAGAATAATGGAGGTAATTTACATGGGGCTATGATCCTTGTAAATAACTGAAATCCAGCATGTGCACAGTTCATGCTAGTCATCTTTTTCTCTAGTGTTATCATCCATCTTCTTCTTCAGCAAGATCTGCTTGTCAATTACCACGTGAAAAATAAAGTTGCACAATCTCTTGGCAAAGCATCTACTCCTATGTCTCCTGTGCCTTGATTAATACATTAGTACAAACTTACTTTTTCATCACTTCCTACCTAACCACTCTGGCCAGATCATACTAAATACAGTAAATAAACATAAGATAAGAAACTCTCCCTGTTTGTAGAAGCAAAGCCAGCTTCCGCTGTAGGTATGCTTGTCTTCGTTTGTCATATGAATAATTGAGTTAGGGAGGTCAACTAAATTGTCAAGGTCACATAGCTCCTAATTGTTGAAGCCTCCAGGATTCAGTTTGCAGGTGAAATAGCCACAATTAAAATTGCTCTCCCAAACTAACCATTGTAATAGCTACCCTTCCAAGGTGGCCCAAATGACTCACATGACACCTGGGGAAATAAAAAACTGCCTTGTTCCTGAGCTGAGAGGAAGAAGGCAGGTATAGATTAAAGTCATTGATCAACATCACAGAATAAGTCTGCTGGTTGCCTTTGCAATGAGGGAAGAGAAATTTGCATTTCTTTTTTCCAGGACAATGATAGTGCCACTGTCAGAATGCTGTCACATGCCTGGTACTGATTTATAATTCTGAAGCAGCATGACTCTCAGGCAGCCTCTCTGAAAGGCAGAGGGGAGCCTGCCATGTGACCACCTTTGGAGGGAAGCTAATTCCACCAGGCTGGCAATGATTTACGATCCAGAGTCCATGGTGTGTTCCTGAAAAACTGCATATCAGAAACAGCAAGGAGGGAGAGGCTAAAGAGCCTGATGTTCAGTGAGAGGGTGTGGCCACCATGGGAATGCATGATATGCACACCTAGTAGGAGCTGCCTAGAACACAGCAACAGAGAGAGGCTACAGGCTGCATGTGGGCTTCCCAAATACAACATCCAGTGAGAAAACTCCAAACTTAAGGTTACTGAGATCCATGCAATTGAAAACACAATAATAATCCCATAATTGCTGCAGGTGTTCTATGTAGCAATCCAGACCCTGTGGGAAATGGTGATGCCCTAGATGCATTTGTCATTGTGCTACTTACATCCCTGACCAGCTCTGCCTTTAGGCCTGGTTTCACCAATTAAGAGGGAAAAAAATGAGGTGCTCATCATACCTCACAGCAGAGACAGAGTAGAGAGTGAACAGGGCCTTCCAGTATTTGAATCCTAGTCACATGGCTTTCCCAGCTCTGTGACCTTGGGTGTATTTTTAGCATCTGGGTGCCCCCATTTACCTGTATGGCAAAGATCGGTATAATGATTAGAAAAGAAAGTAAAGGAGAGAGCACCTTCCAACTACTTTCCTTTCAGGAATAACAGTTGTGTCTATTGTTTCACTCCTCAGGGACATATCCTTTTTCAACTATTTCTTCTGGAACTCTCAGCCCAGCAAAGTGACCACCACACAGTGGACATTCTATAAATCTTAACACAGGGGCTGACCAGGGAGCAGGTGGCAGAAGGAGCCTACAGTCAGACCTATTTGAAAGAATGGCAGATAAGGGACAAATTTTTCTGTGACCATCATGCAGGATCTTACCAGGAAGCTAGGTATGGGATTCTTAGGTTCACCCATTCCGTGATTCTGAAAACTGAATAATTTTTGAAGAAGTTGGCGATGTTATTTATCAGACTAAGATCAATAACTTGAATCATCTTAGGAAGCTAGACTAGAAAAAGATAAGAAAGAAGTAAGTAAAGAAAATAGTCTATGAAGAGGAAATAGTTGCCAAAAAATCTGAGTAAAGAAAAGGAAAAACCGACCCCGCCCAGAAGATGGTGGATGAGAAACACCGCCAGACAGAGTGTCTCTGAAGAAAAGACAGATTCTAGAAGAAATCAGAAGAAAGAAGCAAGAAGATGAGCCTACATCGGATGAGGGTCGGCAGGAGGAGTACCTGAGACCACGGGAGACTCCACGGGAGGAGGTCACCGAGGAGAACTGGAGGCTGGGACCCCCGGAGCAGCCCGGAGACCAGCGGGAAGGGCAGGTGGATCTGCCGTTTCCCCTCCCCTGCATCCCCGACTGCTGGTGGGCTCCCCAGCAAGCGGAGGGACCTGCGGATACCAGCCCAGCGACAACCGCCGCCAGTGAGCGGTAAGCCAGTAGCGGACGCGGCACCAGGCTCCCAACTCCCTCGGGCACCTCCGTGTGCACAGACCCGAGCCGCGCGGCAGATGCCATATTGCCTCCTCCTCACCTCCCCCAACCCTACCCGCGGCTGCCCAGAGAGACAAAGAGACAATATAGCCACCAGCCGGAGACACCTCCAGGGAACGGGACCTTCCCTTTTGGGGCCCTATAGCTGACTAAGGGGAACTCAGACTGTGAGCTCTCTGCCCGCCAGCCCTCCCAGGTGCTGCTGGCACGGTGATCCCAGGAGAACGGGGCAGAGCCTGAGGTTGAGAGACATAGACCCAGCTTGGGCTCCCTGTGGGTGAATTGGGACAGGCACGCGTCTCCCTGGTGGGGACAAAGTTTGAACTCTGGGACCCAGAGGTCAGACCTGCAGACCACATCCCGTGCACCGAGGCCTCGCATTGCCCGGGGCACAGAAGGGAGATACGTGAACAGCCTGCTGAGGTGTGTGTGCCTTCAGGGGCAGATCAGCGTCCTAGAGGGCAACCCTCCCCCCAAAGGGAGGC
>VSMD01080163.1:0-55932 GCA_008750895.1 Mirza zaza
GCCAGCGGAGCCGTTCCGTGGCCGTGCGACCCTCTCAAGGCCCTTGGTCCCCCCGATCTTGTGCCCCCTCCCTGCCCTGCCGCCCTTAGCTCGGGCCCAGTGAGGCAACCCCCCCACCCATCTCCAGCCTCCTCGGGAGTGGGGGCCCCTCCCTCCCCACGCCAGCACCCACCACGGAGCGTGCGAGGACACAGGTTGCTATGGAAACCGAGCCAGCCGAGGTTGTAGAGACTCTTGCTTCTTTTTTCGCCTTTCCCCTTGCACTTTGAACTTATTAGACTTAATTGACATAATTATTGCAACATGGTCAGCCCGAGGCACAAGGAGACGGCCAGGCCGCACTTTGCCCCCCACCTGCCCGGACCTGACCCTCAGGGGCTCTCCTGCCGCCTCTCCCGCTCCCCTTGAGTCAGGAAAAGCCTGTCCTGGAGCAGGAGGGGGCCCTGCCCCAGTGTGGGCGGGCCGGGTGCCAGCGTGGGACCACAGGCCCGTGCTAGGTGGTGTTACAGGGCACCTGCGGGGACCAGGTGGGGTAACCAAGATCCATGGCCGCGGTGGCCCCATGTCCTCCTCTGCTAGCAGCCCGAACCTCTGTGCTTTGAGCAGCACTGCCTGGAGTGGGCCAGAGTGAATTATTTACATCTCCGGGAGCTGAGCTGGACTCCTGTGCTCCTGGGAGACTGGGCTTGGGCCAGGCTCTCGGTCTCCTTGAGCCTGCGACTTCTCTGCGCAATGGGGACGTTACGCCTGCCCTGCTTGGCCCCCACCAAGGAGCAAATGCAGCATCGAGGACGGCAACCCTGTGCCACAGGAAACGCCGTCTATTGCATTGCTATCAAAAGAAGAGGGGCTGGAGGGACCCCCGGCAGGGGCCGGAGGGTGGCCAGTCGGCTCTTTCTGCTCTCCTCCCATGCCAGGCCTCTGTGCCCATGCTAAGCCTGGCCCTGACCCCAGCATGGCAGGACCCCTGGACACGGAAGGGCACTCTGTCTCCAGCTGGGAGAGCCGTGGGGACACCAGAACCTCACTGCAGGACACTGTTCTCAGCAGAGGGTGCTGCTGCCTCAGGGCACGTTTGGCAAAGCCTGGAGACATTTTTGGTTGTCACGTCTGGAGGGGCAACTAATTGGCATCCAGTGGGTAGAGGCCAGGGCTGCCACTACACCTTGCAACGCACGGTGTTACAGCCCCCACCCCCAACAACGGATTTTCCATCCCCGGATGCCCATGGAGCCTGGGTTGAGAAACCCCACTCCAGTGGCTGCCTTCCTCCCTGGCGGCACGGGGCTGTGGTCTGAGGGTCCCTCGGATGGTGCTACCACCGCCCCGGCCGCTGGAGGCCTGCCCGGTGTGTGCAGACAGGACCCTCCAGCCTCCCCAGCTTCCCTGGATCCTCGCGAGTGGGAGGAGCCCACCTCGGGTCAGGGGAAGGACAGCCTCCTCCTCCTCCCAGCCCACCTCCCCATCCCTCCCCGAGGATTACGACATTTCTAAACTCGTTAACTTTTAATTACTACCTTCCCTCTGCCTGAGTACACTGGCTCCATGCCACGTACATCTCTATTAAAATTCAATTTATGCCCATCATAACTAATTCCTGCACTTCAGCTTTCTCACCATCAGCCTTCAATTTCCAGACAAGATGTCCAAACTCAGGGCTGGACTGGAGTAACTCTCCAAAGAGGCTGGGCCCAGGCGGCTGGGCTCTGACTTCCTGGGCAGGCAGGAATGAGACAGCGGCCGGGAAGAATGGGGTGAGGGAGCCCGTCCTGCTGGGAGGGAGAAGGTGGGCGGGGGCTGGTGTCATTTCCTAGGTGGCTCTCAGATCACCGCGTCCATCTATAGAGCCAACAATGACCAGACACTCTTCCATGAGCTTGGTCTTGAGACTGACATTCACAGCCACCCTGGGAGCTAGCTACGTCTCATTATTCCCATTTTACAGACTAGGCAACTGAGGCCGGGGTTACATAATTTGCTCAGAGGCACACAGCGAGTCAGAGACAGGACTGGGAATCACACTGGGGGCTGCTGGTGCTGGGTCTTGGAGGATGAGCGAGGGTTTGTCAGGTAGGTGCTGGGACAGCACAGGTGGAAGGGAGGTGAGCACAGGCATGCGGGCATTAGACAGGGAGACCTGGTGAACTAGTCACTCTATCCTTTAAGAAGGGAGCTGGCGAGGGAGGAGGCTGGAGAGAGGGGTAGGACTGGGTTACACAGAGTCCTCTGAAGACTACCCACCACCTGCGGGATGCAGCCCAGAACTTTCTTCCTGGCATTCCAGGTCTGACCTCTGCCTTCTCGGGCCACCGTCCCCCTACTTCCAGGGCAGCTGGCTCGTCCTGTCACGCTCCTCCCTGTCCTCATTATTTCCTCCTATTTTCCTGTAAGGATTCCTCCACTCACCACCTCCACTCACCCCTCCCTCACTGGCCCCATCCCACCCTCCTGAAGGCCCCCAGATGTCAGCGTCCCTAAGTCTAGCTGACAGCGGTAGCATCCAGCAGTGGCCAACACGGTTGACCACATGGTCCTTCTGTGACACCCTGGTCTCCAGGCCTCCCTCCTCCTCCCAGCCTCTTGGCTGTGCTCTGCTGGGCTGGCTTTCACTCCTTTATTATGAGCTGCTGGGACCTCGCAGCCCTTTCCTCTGTCTCCGTATCTGTTCTCTCGTCCTGCCATGCGGACATCGGTGACTCCTAAGTTAGTATCTTCAGGCTTTTCTTCTACTTCTCTGTTGGACATCTTTGCCTGGACGTCTCACCCAGCATCCAACACAGAGCACAGCATCTCCACAGAAAGCCAGTCTCTGCCAGGGTTTCCTTCATCGAGAGCTTCAACACCTGCCTCTCCCCCACATCCAGCTGAACATCTGGTCGGTTCTGCTGATTCTCCCTCCTAAACGTGTCTCAGACTCATCCCTCCCACCATGACCGACCCACACGGCTCCTAGCTGGCCTCCCCCAGGCCACCCGCCGCCCAGCTCCCCGAGGGAAGATTTGAGACCCGTGCATCTGATCTGGTCCTTTCCCTGGGAAAAACCATTTGGGGGCTCCCTCCACATAGCTTTTGGGAGAAAGTGCAGGTCCCTAACCTGGCCTACAAGTCCCCACTGGATCTGGCCCCTGCGTCCTGCCACTCCCTTGGCCACGCTGACCTTCTTCCAGCTCCTCCGGCCCAGGGTGCACACGGCACCCTCAGCATCCCCCTCCCCCTCGAGCACCTCCCACCAGGTCACCTCCGCTGAGACCTAGGTCTCAGCTTCCCCAGCAGAAACTTCCAGACTCATACAAAGCACACGTGTAAATCAGAGTCCATCAATACTTGCCTCGTTATTTGATTATGCTTACGTACTCATGGGGCGAGGATCTAACTGCCTTGTTTAGGGCTGCGTCACCAGCACCCAGTGTCTGGTCTGATCTGGGTGGTGCCGGGGTCTCCTGCCGGGAGCACCCCCTTCTCTCATCGTGTCCCTTCGGTTCAGTGTCCTGAGTCTCCCAGGGGCTGCCCCACGTCCCTCCAGCTCCTGCTCATCTCCTCCCGTCCCTCCCTGAAACTTCAGCCCTCCCTTGGCCTTGGTCACCTACTGTCCCTCTGGCGCAGCGGGAAGCAGGGGGCATGCACTGGCTTTCGTGTTGCCCTCCGTGCCTTTAGCTCTGTGCCGGGCAGGCAGAAGCCCCCACGTCCTGGCCGATGAAGGAACAGATGTCAGCATCTCCTGACGGTCCCCCACCAGGCTTGGAGGCAGCAGAGCCGGCACCCGCCTTAGCTCTACAACGTCAGATCTCGCGCAGGGAATGGAACCTGAGCCTCCCGTTCCTCTCCCGCAGGAGTTGCTGCTGCTCAGGGACTGAGAAGGGGAACCTGCGTGAAAGGGGCTTCGAGGTGCCTGGCCCGAGGTGGGTGATGGTTTAGAGTGTTCCTTAGTAAGAGTTAACAGACTTAGAACAGGGCTGGGGCTGTGGTAAGCTCCATGGGAGTGCTAGCTGTGACTATGTCTCCTTCTGCAGTGGCTTAGAAAGGACGGACCAGCACAGCAAGGCAGCGCGGAGCAGGGGAGGGATGCAAGCTTGGGGTCCTGAAGATCCTGGGTGAAACCTGACTCCGGGAACTGGCTGTGTGACCTCAGGCAAGTTGCTGAAACTCTCTGAGCTGTGGTTCCTAGTTATGAAGCAGAGATCATAACAGCACCAAGCTCCTGGAGCAGCTGCCAGGAGGAGCTCGGCGTGGCTGCTGGCACCGCCCTGGTGTGTGCCCCAGTGCCCGCGGTGAAGGCCCTGGGCCTCGGCCTCGGCCTCTGCCGGCCGCTCTCACTTCTAAGGGGGTTGTGGGGGCGGAGAGAGGGCCGGAGGGGCGAGGGACAAAGCAGCTGGCCCGGGGGATTTCTCTTCATCTTCTCCTCTGAGGAGTTTCAAAGGCAGCTGGCGGCCCTGCGTGTGCCCCCTGCCTGAGCCGCCCCCCCCCAGCCCCCACCCCCCCCCCCCCCGCACCGCCAGGCCAGCACACGCGTGAGGCTCTCAGACGGACTTTCTCATCCAGAGGCGGAGCCCGTGCAGCTCCCAGACCCCTCGGCCCTGCCCGCAAGGACGTGGGCCTGGGGCCGGCCGGACGCAGGCACCTGCTCTCCCCATGCTGCCCTCACGCCCTGGGAGGGGGCCCCTTGGGGCAGGACACCACAGTGGGCAGGCGCAGGGACAGAGGCCCAAGCAGAACCTGCGCGTGTCTGCGCAGAAAGATAACGCGGACCTCTGGCCCTGCTCCCGCACGGCCCCGGGCAGAGACTCCAGAGCGTCTCTGAGCTTCGGGTTCCCCGTCTGCAAAATGAGGGTAATAACAGGCGCCTGGCGGTGCGCTTGCGGGGTGATGTATGTAGAGCACCAGGCAGCGGGCGAGCCCCCATAAACATTAGTTCTCCTTGGGGGGTGCCTGGCGGTGCAGGGGAGGGGGTGTGTGCATGTGTGTGTGTGTGTGTGTGTGTGTGTGTGTGTGTGCCTGCCTCACTCATCTTTTTTTTTTTTCTATTTGATTTTAAGTGTGAGCGTAATTCTGCCAGGAGGTATGACCAGGGCAGGACAATATCATCTGGTGGATGACTTCGCCAGGGCACGGTCACAGGACGGTGGTCCTGTGCCTCCTCCATCCTTCCTCCCTCCCTCCTGCTCCGTGGCCACCCGTCCTGTTGTTTCTAGAGCTGGTGGGGTGGTCCCCAGCCACACGGTCCTTTTGCTGGTGAAATGGATGTAAACTGAGGCTGAGCAGACTCAGCCTGGGGAGACCGTCCAGGCGGGGAGGGGAGCTGAGCGGAGGGGGAGGCTCCAGCAGCCACGCAGGCGGCTGTTACGTGCGCTGCCGTGCCACGTGGTCGGCAAGTTGCACAAACACACCTGCGTGCTACGCACAGACAGGCTCGCACTGCTAAACCTGTACACACGGCTATGGGGAATCGCACACACACACGCAAATTCTAACAGACACGTCAGAGCCAATCCATACGGGTGCTGCGTTCACCCTCCCTGCTCCACACCCTGGCAGTCACTTTGCGAAGCTGCGCATCTATTCCAGGGTAGTGGTGACCGGCCGTGGGGCCAGTGCCCAGACCTTGGGGAAGGCCTCCCAGGCAGGGGCCAGCTCACATGAGAAAGAGGATCTTATTTCTTTAGAGTCGGGTTTTGCTTTGTGCCCTAGGATTAACGCCCCGTTGACTGCCATGGCCGCCGTACTTCACCAATTGGGAGTTCAAGGCCAGTTTCAAAGTGGATGAGGATTTGTCACCAACAAGGACCTCTCACAGCACTTGCCAAAGAGGAGTCCTGGAAGGGGCCCTGCGTCAGGGCAGCGTCACTGGCAGGGGAGAACCGAGCCCCAGGTGACCTCTCGGAGGAGACAGGCTCATCTGCACACGGGGCTTCTAGCGGGTTTGTCCTCGGATTCGTCACGTGATTCTACTGAGACGACACGTCGAATCGTCCTGACGAGCGCCATCACTTTCAGGTCTACTGTGGGAGGGACGGGGCTTGACCCACAGAACCTCACGTGATCCTTACAATAGCCCTCGAAGGTAGGTTCTGCTGTGCCTGATTCCAAGAAGAGAAAATAAATCCAGGGAGGATAACTAATGCTGCCCGAGGTCACAGAGCTAGCAGGGGTGTAACCGTGCTGAGGTAGGGCCTCTCCAAAGTCTCCTCTTTCCCCTGTGACCCCAGTGATGGACAAGGACCCGCACACTTGTGCCAATGTCACAGGTACTCAGAAGGAAGCATAGGCTGGGCTTCACGTAGCTGCAACACACACACACACACACACACACACACACACACACACAGACCCATTTAGTTGCCAATCCCTCTAAGAACAAAGACTCCCAGAGATTGAACATAAATGTAAACTTTCCTGCCTTTGGAGACACAGCTAAATTTATGGCAGCACTTCTAATCTTATTTTCTCTCAACTTGCTGAGTAAATTTAGCCATTTTCCTGCCTGAAAATTGGATATTATCACCCTACTCAAAGCCTGGGGTTTGTAAAAGACTGGGAAGTCCTCAGCGTCGAGCGGTGGTCAGATGGCCAAACCTCCTGCGTAATGTGATTTTTCCATATGCATTGATGTAAAAGGTGAACCTGGAACATTCTGTTCAGCCCCAAACAAGGGAGTGCGCAGAATCTAATGGGGACATGTCAAAAGGACCGTGGTCTAGCTTGAAGGAGCTCCACTGGCCAAATCTGGGTTAATATGAGCATCGAGGTGAACAGTGACATGGATGGATTAAAAAACATTGAATGCAAACTACAATCCATGAGTTAACACTGATGTTAAATTATTTTAAAGGGGGAGGTGAGAAGGGAAAGCTTTTTACAAAAGAACACCAACTAATATAAGTAAAAGAAATGATAGACAATCTCCTTCTCACAGCCACCATGGTAATAACTGATTTAGGTAAGACTCATCAATGGGTACTAAACCTCTGGGTGGGAGACTTCAGGGAAGGAGAATAGTCACGCAGCCCCTCAGTTACAAAGAGAAGAAGATATCTTGACAGTGAGGAAATCTGGTAGATTCACGTTGACCAGTTGATCAAACCTAATATCACCAAAAACGGGGCAAACTGTGGTCAGGTGCCTTCTGGTACGAAGCATCAAGAAGGACACACTCCTACAGAATACTGTTGCCAAAAGGTTTAATGTGAGTCTCATGATGAGGATATAACTGGACAAATCCACATGGAGGGAAGTTCTGCAAAACTGCTTAGACTCTCAAAAATATCGATACCATGAAAGAAAGGAAGAGCAATGAGGAATAGTTCTAGATTTAAGGCGTATAAAGAGTCGTGACAACTAAAGGCAATGTGTGGTCCCTGATTAGATCTTGTAGCAAACAATAACAACAGAAATGGCCATAAAAGACATTAGGAGAAATAAATGTCCACTGGAAAAGTGGACAGGATGGAGAGATGTGAACATGGGCTGTGTATTAGATAGCAGGATCGTATCGATGTTAAATTTCCCGAGTGTGAAAATTGTGTTCTGGTTCCGTAGGTGAATGCCTTGTTCCTAGGAAATGTCACTTAGGAGTTAAGTGACAGGTCTACAACAAATTCTTAAATAGCTCAATGAAAAAAGTGCACGTGTATGTATGTGTATGGAGAGAGGGAGTGCGTGCAAATGACCAAAATGTCAACAATTGTTTGTGGTGTGATACAGTTTTTCTAAGATTTGAAACTTTTCAAAATTAAATAGAAAAAAAGAAGGAAAAGCAAGAAAGCACCTGCTGTGGTCCAGGCCCTTACTGGTGACAAGGTAGTGTCGTGGACGTAGGTGGCTCCTATCAGCCCACCTCCCTTTTCCCCTTCTGCCAGAAGCTCTTGCCCTCCTTCCCTACCACGTAGCGTGGAGTCTGCCAAACACGTGTCCTATGCCCTGAAGCAGACACGTGACACAGGCCCGGCCAATCGGGGTGCTCCATGCTACTGCCCACTGGGATTGGTCAGGGATGATGTGAGCTGGGCCAATCAGATTTCTTCCCTGGGACCACTAAGTGAAACTTCCAGGGAAGTTCTTTCTACTCTGCAATATGGCAGCTGTAGCCTATGATCCCTGAACTTCTCAGTGTCACTCACTACGAGAATGGAGTATGAACCCAGAGGTAGGCACAGCTGGGCAGCCTGGCGGGAAGAGGGCTTGGCAGTGTCAAGTTCTTGGTTCTAAGTCCTGGGATCTCTGGGGTCCCAAGGTTCTGGAAGCTCTGACCTCAGTTCTGTGTTGTACTTGCAGTGTCCTATGGAAATGGTGAGAAGCCAGGGTATCACGGGATATGTTAGGGACAGTCACAAAGGACAGAGGGGAGGGAGAAGTGTGTGTGGGGGTGAGAGAGAGAGAGAGAGAGAGAGAGAGAGAGAGAGAAAGAGAGAGAGAGGTAGACAGAGAGATCGAGGACACACGTACTACCAGGAAAGGATTTCTAAAAGAGAAGGAATCTGAGCTAGGCCTTGCAGGAGAGAGAAAGTTCTGAAAGAGGCAGTATTCCAACTAGAGGGGTTGGGACACAAAGGCACACAAAAGGGAATGGGCAGGAAGCTATCCTGAGACCCGTAATGGTCTGGTTTGGTGGGCATATGTTAGCCCGGATGGAAGCAGCAGGAGGCAAGGAGATTCTCTGATGGAAGCAGACCTGGAAGAATTCTAAGGTCATACTAAGGAATACAGACTTTACCCTGTGGGCGCAGCAAGTTTTTGATTAGAGGAAAATCTTGATCAGACCTGCATTTGGACAGAACACTGTCACCATGCCATACGAGCCAACACTCTTGGGGGCGAGGAGTTTCCCAAGAAAAGGGATGAATTTCCAAGTGCAAGCTCATTTATTTCCCCTGAATAACTTCCACCCAGCACAACTATAAAATGGAAGATTTGCATTCTCCCACTGCTTTGTTTTCTAGAATTTGCAGAACGCACTTAGATCGCTTAGGATACACATTAAGGAAGCAATTGCAGCAATCCTTCCTTGGTGAGAGGCAGTGTGGTAGACGGTAAAAAATTCCAACTCTGAAGTTAGACAACTTTTATTTGAAGCCCAGCTCAACAATCTGACCTTGAGTGATTTGTTTAACTTCTCTAAGCCTCAGTTTGCTAATCTGTAAAATGGAGGAACTGACTGAAACCACTCATAGGGTTGCTGGCTGGATCCAAAGAGATAATCACAGACTGCACATCATAATGTCTGCCCTATAATACGTTCTTATTCATTACTAATGATCATCATCAACAGCTGGACCCTGATTGCTACCCGAAGGCCACCAGGGACAAGAGGTCACCCATTCCATTGCTAGGCAAGACTGATCCTTCAGCCGAGCTGGAACCTGCTTCTGGTTACACCTGCCCTCGTGTCCTAGCAGTGCCAGGGCACCAGAGGAGCAGCTCTGAACCAGAGAAAGAACTGACTCTGCTCCTCCTGGATCCTGCCTCCAGCTCCCTGCCAGAAGTCGAGGGTGGGCCGGGAGCCCTGGCACCACTTGTACTATGACATCCCATCCACATGCGCCCTGGGTGGGAGGGGCAGACGGCAGTCAGGAGTGGCTCTGGGCCCCTGACTGAAAAACGTCACAGGGCCCGCCCAGGGAGGCCCCTCTGGTCCCTTTGTGGGCTTTCTGGGGAGCCCAAGGCCCACAGTGGCCGGTCCCGGAGGGCCTGTGGCTTCCTGATCCAGATCTTTCACCATCTGCAGGAGAGTTGGGTGGTTCTCCTGCCCTGGGCTCCCTTTCGCCAACGTGGCCATACTGCACCAGCCAGTCTAGTCCAGGCCAGGGTCCAGGCAGAAAGGCCCTGGGGGTGGGGGTCACCCCAAACTCTGGCCTCCATACTTCCCAAAGGATGTGGTCTGTGGGAAGGACAGAACCTCAAGCAATTAACCCCCCTCCTCTCATTTGCATTCCTGTCCCTGGTGGCAGATTTGTATCAACATCCCCAGGGCAAGACAATCTTGTTTCCCCAACAAAACCGATTATGCACATCAGGCCTGGGAATTAATCACCAGCCACAGGGTTGGAGCCAATAAAAAAGGCAGAGATGGGAGGATAAGAGCAGGAGGGAGGGAGGCCAGGCCCGGCTGCTTCAGGCCCACCCTGCTGGCGGCAGATCCTCTCTGGCCGAGACCCTGTTCTGTCTCCCTGCTCTTCTTTCTCCCCACTTGGCAGTGTCCTGGGAGGGAAGGCCAGCTGGGCATGGGCACAGACAGGGAGTGAGGAACAGCCTGGAGGCCCTGGGCAGGCCATCTCCATGTCCTACCTGAACTGTCCCCTAAATAGGAGATGTCCCCGTCCTTCCCTGATCCCCGAGTACCGCATGCCCTACCCCTCCATTGGACCCAGGCCCCTCCAATAGAGCCCCCTCGGAGGGTGCTTTTTGATGCAGGGGGTGGGGGAGTAGGGTCGGGGTGGGAGGCAGGTGAGGAAGGGCTTGGGCCGCAGCCGCAGCTGCTGGTAGTGAGCGAGCCCTGTGCACTGTTGTACGGGCCACCCTGTCTGGGCAGCACCCGGGCCGTCGCCCAGCCACCCTCTGCTGGGATCAGCAGGGCAGGACAGTCTCACCTCTGGGGCAGGGCTGCCCATGCCACCCAGGAGCACTGGAGTGGGAGCCAGAGGCCCAGCCCTGGCCATGCACTGTCACACAAGCGCCAAGCCCTCGTATTCTGCAGGACAGCGGCCCCGGCAGCCGGGAGGGAGGGAGGGAGGGAGGGAGGCGCAGTTTACCTGTACTCCAGGGAGAACTTGGTCAGCTCCCTGTTGTTGTGGAGCCACTTGAACTCCAGCGGCCAGCTGCCCTCGGCCATGCACGTGAGCACCAGGCGGTTCCCCTCCAGGTGCACCTGCGTCCGCACGGGCTCCGTCTTGAAATACGGGGACACGTCATCTGCGGGAAACAAAGCCACCGGTTATCACTTGCTCACCCTCACGCCCCGCCTCATTTAGAACCCTGACGCTCCCGGGCAGACGGAGCAGGGGTAGCCAGGTAACTTGCCCAAGGTCACCTGGCTGGGAAGCACCTGAACTTGGGTCAGTCTGACCCCAAGGCCTGGTCTTCAGAGTGAATCCTGCACGTACGTGCAGGAGGCAGAGCCCTGCCGCCCTCACCACCCACCCAGACCACACCAGCCTCTCACACCTGCTGCCGCCTCCCCTCCCTTCCCACTCGGGATACCTGTCCACTCCATCCCCTTTGCTCCTGGGTTTCTCCCTCCAGGGCAGAAGCCAGGAAGGGGCATGTATTCCCAGCCACAGGGAATACATATTTCACAAGGAAATCAGGGAGGCGCCTGTTTGACACAAGTCACAGATGATGGGGGGCTCCTGAGTTCTGCTCCCCGAGGCCGGGTGGGCCCCTCAAAGGCCTCCAGCACAGAGTCCACCCAGTGGGCCCCTCCCTTGCTGGGCTGCTGGACCCTTCCGTCCCGAGCCAGCCTGCCTCCACCTGGCGGTTCACAGCCCAGGTCGGTCGCCCGGAGACAGGAAGCACCTACGGTCCGGCTGCGGGTGTGGGGCTGAGTCGCCCTAACCCTATGACCTTGCTCAGCCCAGCAGAGCAGGCCTCCTGCCCCACGTCCCCTCGACAGGGACAACGAGCCTCGGCCCTGGACTTCAAGAGATGCTCAGACTGACTGCTTGGATGGAAAGGATGGAGTGGAGGCTTCCGCCCTCCCAGCCAGTGGGAGAGACGGAGGGAAGGCAAGTAGACAAGGGGGGCTGACCGAGGATGGCAGAGAGGGAGGGTGGGGACGGGCTCAAGCCCAACGTGGAGGCACCTGCCTTTTTTGGGCTGGGCGGGGCTGGGAGGCGGGAGCCAGCATTGATCTGGTGACGACGTCAACAGAGACTAGGGGACTTGCTGCGTTCTGGGCTGTTCTAGGGGCCCTACCACAGGCTCATTTAATCCTTATGGCAATCCCACGGACTAGAGGGGATCGGAACCTACATTCCAGAGAGGGGACACCGAGACCCTCAGGGGTTAGAAACCCGCCCAAGGCCGCACAGCCCAGAGGGATGAGCTAAGCCCTGCAGAGGCCACCCACATGCTGGAGCGCTCACCACCCTCGGTGACGCTGGGACCAGGGTGGGAGGAGGGGACACATGTACGGAAAGAACCCACAGGCTCCCGGAGAGTTTGCACCCCTGGAGCGTTTGCATTTGACAGACAGAGGGAGCGAGTTTTCCGGAAGCGCCAGTCCGCGGCTCACCTGCTGGGCACCCACCTGTGCTGCGGGCAGGGCGGGCCCTGGGCACCCCGACCGCCAGCACCCACGGCCCTGTCTGCGTTCCCTCCGCCCGCTGCTCCCAGCTGCCGGGATGGGTAGACTTTCACCTTCCTGGGTCTCAATGTCTCCACCCGAAGACACCGGAAAGAGCTACCTGCACGTCTACGCATTGGAGGAGACAGCGATTGTGAAAATGCCATCCCTGTGCCTGGCCCCGAGCAGATGCCCTGCAAAAGGTCCTTTCTTTCCTGCATGCTGAAGTGCGGGTGTCCCCGAGCCAACTTTCCTCCACCAGCCCAGCGGGCGGGACACCACCGGATCCTTCTTTCGGCCTAAGAAACGGAACAAGCCAGAGGAGGAAGAGGCGGCGGGCAGCAGAGGTGACTTAAGAGGTGACGCAGGCTGGCCCTCCGGGAGCAGCAGTGGGGTCGGAGCGCTGGCCCCACCTGTCTTCTCATCCTCGGTGTAACCAGCACGGGGCGTGCGCGGTCGCTGGACAAGCTCAGCATCTGTTTCCAGGCCTCTCTCTGGGCTCGAGCACAGACTCACAGCTCACGGAAGCCACGGTGTACGTGCGGGGCCCATCGGCGGGCCCTGTGGCGTGGCACCCCCAAACCTTGCCCCCACCTCCCAGTCCAAGGGCTCAGCCTTATAGTGCATAACTTGCGATGGTTTTGGGGGGCTCTTCCTTGAACCCTCACCCTTGCCACCAAGCCTCAAGGTGGGGGCTAACCTGAGGCTGGGCTGATGATGGCTCGGGGGCAAGTGCGGCAAAAGGCCCCACCCCGACCGCTCTCCGCGGCTCCCGTCGGACCGCTGGTGTTTCCAATCCCGCATTTCTCGCGCTCCTCCTTCCACCGCTCTTAACAACCGCCAGGCGAACACATGGTCGGAAAACGGGTAGAGAAGGCGCTTCTTCTGGAGCGGGGACTGGGGGGAGTGACCACCAGCCCTTGGTCCCTCCTAGGGGTGCTGTGTTTCTGGGGCCCTGGCCCACCTCTGGCCGGGTGGCGGGGAGGGCGGCGGGCACCCATTTGCCAAGGAAAAGGACTCCCGCCAGCTGCCTGCCAGGCAGCCGGCTCTGCTCTCAGCTTAACAAATGGGCACATTCTCACTTCAAAGGCGCATTCATATTCTCCAGCAGCTTTCAAGAGCCCTTTGAATCGCGTTTTTAAAAACCCTCTGTTCGTGGCTGTCATCACTCGTTTGTTTTAAAACAATAACGTTCCCAGCCCCCGAGTGATTAAATCCCTTCGATGTGGGGCTGACTCAGAGCCAGAACCGCCAGAGGGGGCGGGTGGCGTGCGCGTCTGCGAGCACACGTGTGCACACGCGAGCGGGCACACGCCCGGCACCCTCGCCTCTGGAAACCTGCTCACCGGGCAATTTGCTCAGGTCTGCGTTTGCCAGTTCGTTCCCCGGGGCCCCCAGGGGTGCCGGCCTGCAGCCGAATGGCTTTTGCGCGGGTGGGTTGATCTGGGGGCTGCCGGGGATGATGGCCCCGAGGAGGAGGAGAAGGAGGGAGACCGTTTCCCGAGGCTCTGCGGGGTCCCAGGCCCTGGGTGGGGGCTCCGCATCTCTCGCCCCTTGTTATGCTCACAGGCTCCTCTCCCCAAGCCCCTTCGGTGGGGCCACCCCCTCCCCAAAGGCCCTCTGCCCTCAGGACGCAGGGGATCCTGGGAGGGAGGTCCTACCCAGGATCGTGTAGGAGGAAGGGAACACCCAGGGGACAGGATGCTGGTGGGATGATAGTGTGTGTACACGTGTCTGTGTGTGCATGTGTCTGTGGGTGTGTCCATATAACTGAGAATGTCAATGTGTCTATGCACATCTGTGTACGCACGTCTATGTGTTCAGGTATGTGTGTCTGTGGGCCTGTTTCTGTGTGTGTAGACATGTCTGTGTGTGTATGTGTGTGTACAGGGACAGATTTTTTGTGCTGTGAATGCACAGGAGGGTAACACAAACCACTGACCCGGGGAAAGTCTTTGCACCTCAGTTTCCTTAGCTGTGAATTGGGGATATGTTTGCAGTGAAGATTAAATAAATTAATAAATATACCGTGCTTAGAACTGGGCCTGACACATGCTATAGGAAGGGCGGCCATTGTTACTATTGATCATGCGTGCAGATGGGCAGACTAGCTCAGAGAGAAGAACTCATATCATAGTGGCAGAGGTCAGCAGCTCCCTTTAGCCTTAGTCCTAGGATGGTGCAGTATACGACCTGTGCAACTGTACGTGGTAGCCCTGTCAGCCATGCTCTCAGTGGGGAGGGGATAACTGAGAATGGAGGAGAATTTCGGATAGAAAGAATTAACATTATAAAGATGTAATTCTCTTGACCACTTTGGTACGGCGCTCACCGGCCGTGAAACCTTGCCCACAGCCGGCACTCATAGTCCACACGGCAGTCTGTGCTGTGCATTGTTTGTGCTGTGCATTGACGACGAGTCCGTTTTGCTCTTGTGTGACAAGGAAAGCTTTAAAGCACTGAAAGCTTATTTTACTTTAGAGGCAGCTTTACTTGTAATGTAAATCAGAATAGGTAACATAGACATATATGTTTTCATTATGTTATTTTTAAATGTTCACAATTTTATTTTGATAAATGAAAAATTAGAAAAGTCATATCACAGCTGTCGGCTAAAGTCGCTGTGCGCGTTCATCTGTGGCTATATAGTCGATGCTCGTACCGAAGTGGTTAAATTTTTCTTCATTTCAAAAACACACAGATGATTTTTTAAGTATTATAAAAGTCGATTCTAAAGTTCACATTAAAGAAAACACACACAAGAAAATTCTGAAAAAGAATGGCAAATGGGAGATTAGCATGGTCTTTGAACTATATTATAAAGCTGCAATAGTTAAAACATGTATTCTTGTGCAAATAGATTGATGAAGGAATAGTCTAGAAGTCTAGAAATAGACCCAAATACATATGGGGATATTTAATATATGATGAAAGTAGAATTTCAAATCAGTGGGTATAAGA
Organism: Mirza zaza; assembly: GCA_008750895.1. Classification (NCBI taxonomy): domain Eukaryota; kingdom Metazoa; phylum Chordata; class Mammalia; order Primates; family Cheirogaleidae; genus Mirza; species Mirza zaza. Next base: position 15,236 of record VSMD01080163.1, read on the forward strand.
CCAATTATTCAACAAATGGTTTTGGAACAGCTAGGGAGCCATTTGGGGATAAAAAAAAATAAAGTTGAATCTCTTCCTTAGATTCTACCTCAAAAATAAATGCTAGATAGATAAATGTTTTAAACATGAAAAATGAAATTCTAAAAGAGCTAGGAAAAAAATCACAGAGATTCAAAGATATACAATCTTGGCGAGGCAAAGTACTTGCCAAGTACTTTCTAAGTACTCTACAAACTCCAGCAGGTCATAGAACAGATTGATACCTTCCACTACATAAAAATTCTGCATAATGGGGGAAAAAAAAGCTGCCTCGTAAACAAAACGGAGCGACAAACGACAGACCAGGGGAAGATACTTATAACTCTTATCACGGGCAAAGAGCTAATTTTCCTGATATAAAAATGTTCCCACAAATCAACAAGGAAAAGATTAACACAACAACAGAAAAACGGGCAAAGGATATGAAGTTCCCAGAAAAGAATCACAAATGACTCTGGAACGCGCACAGAGACGCTCAGGCTCGAGCCGGGAGAGAGGCAAACCAGAACCCAGCAAGGTACCATTTCGTCCCCATCTCAGCGGCCGAGATGTGGAAGTGCGGTACTCGGGCCGGCCCATCTGTAGAGAGACTGGCACGCCCGCACGCAGCTCCGTGGGGCCGTGGCGTGGACGGCGTGCCACGCCACGGCCCCACGGAGAGCGATTCAGCAATTCCATCAGAGCTGAAATGCACCCATCCTCCAATTCACGGGCTCTTTGAGGAATCTGCCCTGCACAGATGCGCCGTGCATGTTCGAAATGACAGCACTTCAGGACCACACGGCTCGGGGCCACAAAAGCTTGCAAACGACCCGAATGTGCACCAAGAGGGCACTGGTTAAAGAAATGACTGCGCCTCCCAACAAAAGAATTCTCCGCAGTAGACGGTGCTGGAACGATCTTTGAGATCTGCTGGTAAGTGACAAAAACGAGGTACAGAATGGGGGGGATAATCTCCTGCCATTTAGGTAGAAGTCTTTTCCTTCAAGTATAAAAATATATTTTGCTGGTATAGGCGCAGGCTCTTTCTAGTGGCTACGGGAGAAATTGGTCCGGTGACGATTTGGGGAGAACTGGGTGTTGGGGGACTTGGGTGGGGCAGAGAGGTTACCTTGCCACTTTGTGCAACTTTTATATTATAGACCACAGGTATTGATTACTTATTTGTGACCAGATATGTGCATCCATGTATGTGAGTGTGCAGGGTGAGCAGTCATGCTGGGGACAGCGGAAAGGACAGGCCCTGTGTGTGTGATTCCGAGATGTCACATGGCTGGAAGTCCCTGACCACCACAGCCTGAGCCCCTTGCATGAAGAGCTGCCTTCAGAGCCGGGCAAAAGGCCCCAGCCCTGGGGCTTCCTTCTAATTTCCCATACAGGTCAAGGGGCCACTGATTGCCATTTGCCCTTGATATTCCCACTGAATACTCCCATTGTCACCCGTAGGCTCCAGCTAAATGGCCCCATACAGAAGCTAATCTCAACTTCAACTTTTCCCCTCCCTGCAGCCCCCAGAAAAATAATGTCATCTTTCTCCAGAGTGGCCAGGGTCCCTCCACCTCCATGGCTCCGGGGATTTGACTTCCCAGCCAGCCCAGCCCTGGGAACCGTACCTCCCATGGATCTGTTCCTACTGGGAAGCCAGGGCGAAGGCCTCCGCCAGTCACCTATTGGCCAAAAGATGTCCGTCTGGCCTCCAGAGAAGATTAAATGAGTACGGAGCATGGACAGATTCCATTCCCAGCTCTGAAACATCCACCGGCCTTTCTCTCTTAATGGCACCTTTGTAGGCTCACAGTGACAGCTCGGTCATCCAAGCTTCCCTGCAATGCTTGGGAACGAGGTGGGAGCCTGGGATTCTAAGACTTGCAAACTCTTCTCCTGCCACCTCCTCGTCTTGTCCCTGTCCCCTTTGTCCCTGTTGATCACCACGGCCTCCTAACAGGTGCGTGGAAGCCCAGCTCCCTAGACCTGGCTGGCCACAGACCCAAGCAGGAAGAACAGCAGCAGGGGCTCAGGGCTGTCACCAAAGCTCACTTCTCCCCAAACTTCTATTCCTGCTGCCACCGTTATTCCATACTATTCATGGAACTTTCTATGTCTCGGGCCAAGAGCTAATTTTCCTGATATAGAAATGTTGACATCCATCCGCTTGACACCCATCATCTCAGTTAAGAGTCACAAGAACTTGTCAAGGAAAGTACTGTCACTGTCCCCATTTGACATATGAGAAGACTGACACTCGGAGAGGCTCTGTAATTGGATCCTGCCACACAGATATAAACCCAGATCTGGTGGATTCCAGAGCCCCGGGTCTTTCTATCACTGACAAAGGACTTCCCGAAGCTGCCTCACCCTTCACACCCCGACCTGGAGCACCACAGGTGGCAGGTGAGGGATGGGGGACATTTGCCGAGGTTGGAGGCCTCTCTCGGGGCACTGGTGTTGAAGTCATGAGCAGAGGTCACTCAGCATTCCTACTCCAGCTTGCAATGACCCGGCTTGAGGGTGAAACAGGTGGCCTGGCTGGGAATTAGCTGGAAGGGTAACGGTGCAGAACATCCCAAGGAGAGACTGGTCTGCCCGGGGGGGATGAATGTTCCAGAGAGTTCCAGAGGGTTCCAGAGGGTTCCAGAGGGATGAGCTAACAAGGTGCAGGGAAAGAAGCCTGGAGATGAAGGAGGTCAAACAGTGCGGCAGATGAACAGACTCGGGCATGAGGTACCGAGTAGAATGAGGCAGAGGCCAGAGCCTTGGGGGATTTTTAGGAAGAAGAGGCTGAGCCGGGGACCCTACCCCACAGCTCTGCTCACCACGTAAGCCCCCAGGAGCCACCTTTTCCAGGAATCTGGCCTGAAAGTCTCAGTGGGAGAAGATAAATCAGGCATAAACCCCTTACCTACGCTAACTCCAGTTGGACCTCCAGCAAATTCACCTCTTGGGCCTTACCTCTCCTCTCCTGGGCAAAACAGAGCAAAACCCCTGCCCCAGAGGCCCCAGGAGGGTGTAAGCTAAAGGAGCTAATGGATGTGAAGCTGCAGCCAAGGAGCTCGGTGCCTCAGGGGGCCCCTTTCTGCCAGGCAAACCCTTGGGGGTGACCACGTGGGAAGAGATGGGGGCGGGGCTGTTATGATCGCCCCACCCCTTTCCTGCTTCTCAAAACCGTCCCGAAGGAGCTCACAGATTCCTGAATGTTCCACACCTGAGACTTACGAGTTCTCCCTCACGGCCACTCCACGCTGGCTCAGAAACCGGGTTCTGCCCAGGATGGCTCGTAAGGTCTCCAGCAAAGTGTCAGGACTGGGGTAGAGACAGCTTGAGCCTCAGGAAGGGATGCGAAACCCCAGGAACAGGTGCCGTGGGGCTCGAAGGCACCTCCAGCTGCTCCCCAATGCTCCCCCTGCCTCCCACCTCCACGCCTGGCACGGCCCACTGCTCCTGCCCACCCGGCCAGGGCCGCCCCCTGCACCCCAGCCCCTCCCCACGGAGTCCCCCCAGCTGTTGCTGCTCCCGCTAATGAGATGCTGGCGTATCCCCCTCCCCGGCCTCTGTCTCCTGGCAGGTGCCGGGCCCCGCGCGGCCCCGCCTGCATGCCAAGTGCTTCATTAGCCAGCGAGGAAGGCTCTCGCCCTCCTTAATCTGGTCCTCGCCAGTGACCTTCAGGAGCCAGGCTCCTTCCGACTCGGGGCCCGGGAGGGTCCAATCAATTATGCCACGGCCCCCACAGCTGCCGCCGCCGAATGGATTTCTTGCTCAGAAAAGCGTGTTTGAAAAGCATCTCATGGAACGGATCATCAATTTGTTTGAATACACATCTAATCTGATTAGGGGGCGGCTGGTCGCCAGGGCAGGCGGCGCAACTGAGCTTCAACATGGCCCCGGGGACTCATAAACTGGGAGGTGGGGGCCCAGCCCGGGGAAGGAGGGTATGTACCCGAGCTTCCACCCAGCCTTCCTGGGGCTGGGCCCACTGCACATCCAGCCAAAAAGTCACAGAGAAGAGAAGAGCAAATCGCACGGATGCCAGAAGGACAGGGCTGATGCCTCCTGTGTTTCTACAGCCCTGGCCCCGGGCACAGGGCCTGGGACAGAGAGGATGCTCAGGAAATATGTGGCGAGTGAGTGGCAATAATGCCCAGCATGGAATCCAAGAGACGTTAACCGTGTCTCCTCTGGGATGAGACTGGCTGATGCCTGAGCTGGGTGGAACAGCGTCTCCCCCAGTTCATGTTCTTCCCGGGACCTCAGGACATGGTCTTATTTGGAAACAGAGTCGTTACAGATGTGGTTAGTTAAGGCGAGGTCACACTGCAGCGGGTGGGCTTTATACGACTGGTGGCTCTATAAGAGGAGAAGAAACAGAGACAGAGACAGGCGAGGAGAAGACAGGGGCGGAGACGCGGCGACAAGCCACGGGACGACGGGACTGCCGGCGGCCACCTGGGGTGGGAAGAGGCAGGAAGGACGCTCTGCTAGATCCTTCAGAGGGAGTGTGGCCCTGCTGTCACCTTGATTGCAGACTCCTCACCTCCAGAACTGTGAGAGAGCGAGGACTTTGTTAGGGTGGCCCTAGGAAGCTCACACAACGCCTTGTGGGAACTTCTGCCCATCATCCCACGGAAGGCGTCATGGCAGAGACCCAGAGCACCAGGGGATGAGTCTGGAGTCCTGCCTCGCTGGACGGTCCTTCCCAGACGTGCCGTATCCGCCATGCCCCAGGGCCTTTGCTCGTGCCATTCTGTTCCCCTGGGGCACCCTTTCTTTCCTTGCTGGTGGAGAAAGCGTAGGCGTTCCATCCATGCCGGCTCCTGTCCAGCAGCCGTACCCTATGACACTTTTCCTGACGTCCTCCCTCCTATCCCTTGACCCCTGGGGTCACCTCTCTCACAGTGTTGCCTCCCATGACAGTATGTCACCCCCGGATGGTAGACTGGGGCTCCCTCCTCTCCCCAGCCCTGGAAATGAAAAAGTGGACAAACGAGCTTGCCGTGGACCCCAGCCAGGTCCCGCCCCTCCTGGGGACCGACTGTCCTAGCAGGTCTCCACGCTGTTCTCGCCCTCCTCTGTGCTCAGTGTAACCTCCGCCAGCCCATCTCGCAGCCAGCGCCTCCCGCTGGAAGCGCACAGGTAAGCAGCGCCAACGCGGCCCGGGGGTGCATGGAAGAGAGATGGTTCTCACTTCCAATAGGCTCCTTCTGCAATTAACAGAGGGGAAGGCAGCCCTTTCTCACGTTTCAGCTGGAGGGTCCAGAGATTAAACTTACACCGTTGATCAGAGTGTTTGCGCCTAACGGTGCTATGATCATTTTAGTGTATTCAGATTCATTTGAGCCATAAAAGCGGCGATAATAAAATTTTCACTAACTCCTGGAATTCCTCCCAAGAAACTTGATTATGTGTACGGACCACAGTCCTCTTCCCTCGGTGACCCCAGGCAGGGCGGCACGCTTGGAGCAGTTCTCTGGTTTTACTGCCAAGACCCCGGGAAATCAATGAGAAGGTTGGCTTTGGGGGTCAGCTGCCTGGCCAGGCCCGGGGGGCTCCATGGAGACTTGGCCCTCCCTTGCCCCTGTTGCTCTTCCAGGTGCAGCTCTGGAAGGTTCCTGGAAGGTGAGCTCCCTCCGCCACATGGGTGCCACTCCTCAGCCCATCCCCTGAGCTCGGGGACTCTAGTGACAGACAGACATCAGCCTCCCACAGGCCTCGGGGAGCCCAGAGCAAGGACTCATAGGCCTGGGTGGTGCCTCTGAGAACCCACAGTCTGGGGGTCTCCAGTGTCTACCCCCTGGCCAACAGTGGGGCCGCCAGACACAGGGCACAGAAGGCACAGTCCCAGAGCTCTGGCTGGGCTGGCCTGCTTTGCGGGGGACGCCGCCACTGCTCCCCTTGCCCACCCTGGGAGGGGGGCCATCACCTAAGAGGAGGGAGAGACGGAAGCAGAGAGAAGACAGGGGTTAGGGGAGGTGGCTCGGGCCCAGCACCAGCATGGGTTCCTAACACTGGAGGAGGATGGCTGGGCTGGATGGCGGGTCCCTCCAGGGGCTTGGCCTCACCACCCCAGGTGGGGGCTTTGCACCCACTTTCAGGGGCTTCTCTCCACTTCCCCTTCCCTGGTGTCAGGGCCAGGCAGCTCGGCCTGGGGAGAAGGAAAAAGCAAGGGAGGTATTTGCTGAGGCCTGCCCCATGCTGAGCGCCTCCTGTTTCCTCGCTGAAGCTCCCAATCGCTCAGGGTGCGTGTTATGGCTCCTACTGCTCTCATCTGATGCTCAGGGGAGAGAGGGACCAGGGCACATGGGCTTCCAACCCAGGGCCGCCCGCCCCTGCCTCCGTGCAAGGCCTCTGACCGCCCCTTGGGTCAGGGCTGTGTTTGGATCCCAGGAAAGGAGTCCCCGTGGCTGGGCCTGGCGGGAGGGAGAGGCAAAGCGTGAGTGGCTCTGGGCGCAGAGGCTGAGAGATGGAGCCCGTCGCCACGGAAGGAGAACGCACATTCATCAGGCTGGTGACCCGGTGTACCGGCGCTTTGTGGCGTGTAACAAAGACTGCCGAGCAGAAAATTGGAGTTCAATTTGCCGTCCATCCTGCACGCAGGGCTCAGCCCATTCCAGTCTCCGGCAGGCACCTCTGCGCTTTGTCATAAATAATAACACCACGCGGCTCTACGGCCCTTTCCGCGGCTACAGTCCCCGAGCAATTTACAAGCTGGATTACACACAGAGGCCCGCGCACGCCTGCCCGCCGGCACCCGCCGTGCCGCTCACAGCCCCTCCGCAGTCCCTCGCAGGGGACCCAGGTCACCCTCGTGTCCGGGTGTCACCCACTCGGGGCAGTGCCCGATGTGGAGGGAAGCAGCCCCTTGTCTACCCCCCGGACACTGGACTCCAGTCCCGCCCGCCCGCCATCCTGGCCTCTTTTGCTGGCTCCGGTGGGCAGCAGAGAGCCCACAGGCCTGGCTGCCCACTGGCCCTCGCTGGGCTGAGTTCAGGGCCACCGTCTCTCTCCCTTTCCCCCCTCCCATTTCAGGAAGAGGTCCTGTACCTCCCCCCCTCTGATCAACAGTGTCCCTCTGGCAGGGCTTTCCCCAGCAGGGCTCCAGGCTGTGCGGACGGGTTGCCCCAAATGCAGAGGAGGAAGAGACAGTGCCACAGGCTGTCTTGACCCCTGCCACCCCTGCTGCTCACCTGGCCTGGGGTGGCTGTCCCGCTCACGAGCCTTGGTGGCAGGTGGCTCCTCCAGACAGCGGCCTGACCCGCCTGCGTGGGGAAGCAGAGGGAGTCCACTGACGGGGAGGGGGCCTGGAGGTGGGGAGGGACGCAGGGAGAGGTGTCAGCCTCCTGTTCCAGGGGGTCGCATTCATTATCCTTGCCCGGAATGAGCGGGGGCTTCCCGCTGCCTCCCTGCTCACAGTGAAGACGTGGAGCCCATCTGCTGTGCACTGAGGCGGCCAAGCCGAAGGCTGCAGAAGGGGACGGTATCAGGGCTCTGCTGCCCGGTCCTGATGGCTATCTACCCAGGGAGGTCAGCTGGCCTCCCCAGAGGCAGCAGCTCCCCTGGCCTCTCTCCCTCAGTGCCTCCTCCCCAGATCTAATCAGGCCCCCAGTCCTCTCGGGAGGAGCCTGGGCCCGGCAGCTGATACAGGGAACACGAGAGAGACGCAGACGCGAGGAAATGCATGCCGGCAAGAGAGCAGCCCCGAGACGGCTCACGCTGAAATGGGGTTTGTGTCTCTGACTCTGGTCCCCAGCCCCTCCTGCGGGTGGGGTGACAGGGCAGCGGCTGAGGCTGGACGTCAGAGAACGGCTGGAGCCTAGGCCCCGTCCCAGCTCTGCCCCTGACAGCTGGGCCACCCACAGCCTCCCAGCTGCCCTAGTGGGCAGCACTGGGGGGCTCATCGAGCCTAGACCCTCCTGTTGGCAGATGGGGAAACTGAAGCAGAAGAGTTCAAAGGAGGATTGGAGCCCAGATTTTCTGATACCAAGTCACCCTGCCTCTCTTGATAGCTCTTGGCCTCATTTTCCCCACCTGCTAAATGGGCATGAGGGCTTCATGGCTAGCCACTGTTCCCCTCCCAGTCTAGTTTCCGCACGCAGGCGTCTCTGAGGTTGTGTCTCTGAGGCTGGGAGACCCCGCTCTCCCCAGCACGTCCCAAGCTGCCCTGCTCGATGGACTCCTGCTACACCCCCTATTGTGGGCTGAACTGCACCCCGCAGAATACACGCTGAAGTCCCAACCCCGGGTACCTGTGAATGAGACCTTCTTTGGAGACGGTCTTTGCAGATGTAACGGAGTTCAGGTGATGTCACTGGGGGGTCCCTAATCCAATACGATTGACAGAGACTGAGACACAGGGGGAGAGGTGGCCACGTGACAACAGGCGGAGACTGGAGAGAGGCAGTGATGAGCCAAGGGGTGTGAGGCTGGCTGGTAGCCCCGGAAACCGGAAGAAGCAGGGAAGGACCCTCCGTCCTTCCTTTGGGGAAGGACTCCAGGGGGAGCATGCCCTGCTGACACTATGACTCCAGCCTCCTGGCCCCCAGAACTGCGAGACAAGACCTTTCTGTTGTCTCAAGCCCCCCAGTCTGTGGTCCTCTGTTACAGCGCCCTAGCAATCAAATCCACCCCCCGCCAACACCGCCAAGTGACAGGCTGGCATTGCAGAGCCCCCTCCCCACAGAGGGTCCCCAGACACGCCCCCGGCAGGAGCGAGAGCCCTCTCGGGTGCTCACATGTCCGTCATCACCCTGCAACCCCGAGTGACCCCCCGAAACGTCTGAGCGCCTCTGGACTCCAACACATCCGGTCCTTTTATACCTTCAGTCCCTGATCGGGTTTCTTGCACCAAGCAGGAACTCAATTAGCATCCAGCAGAGGAATACATGAAAGGAGGTTCCTTGTGTCCGGGGTGCTCTGGCGCTTCTCCACGCCGGCCCCGCTCGCCCTCCCCAACCCACAGCCACCCCGTGGCAGCTGCTCCGCAGTCGGCCGGGCTCAGCTGGCGTGACTGAGGGCGTCCTGCTTGGCAGGGCCCGCGGCAGTGGGATTGGCAGGCTGGCAGGAGGCGCGGTGCGACTGATGGCCCTGCGCCCCGACAGGCCCTCTCCAACCCCTTCCCCGGGAGCCGGCGCTTTCTGGGAAGGAGAGCAGCGGGGCCCCACCCCCACCCAGCCCAGCGCACTGCCCTTCCACCTGGTCTTCTCCTTCCCAGAGTCAAAGCCCTCGGACCTCCCCTGGTGGGCTGGGGATGCGGGCGGAAGGGATGTTTGCCATTCATGGCTTCTTGTGCCACCCCTTTGCCCTGGCAGGACACCCCATCCAAAGGCAGTGACGTGAGAGTCACACGTTTACTGCCCCACCCTTGGGTGCGGCTGGAGAAGGGCTCTCGGCCAGAGGCCCCTGCCTGGGGCCAGGCAGCTCCGTGCTCTGTGCGTGATCCCTGAGCCCACTGCGCAGATGAGAAAACTGATGCCGAATGGCATGAAGTGACTTAGCCCAGGGCACGCAGACGGTCAGTGCGGGCTCTGGGGCTGTAGGCAGGGCTGTCGCTTTCCAGAGCCCACACTCCTAGCACGGTAACACTGGGAGTGGGCTGGGAAGGCAGTGCAGCCGTCTCTGGGTGCTCCGGCCCCCAGCCGTACGGGAGACTCGGCGAGGCAGGAACACGAGTCCCATCTCTGCAGTGGGCACACGGCTCCCATGGACCTGGGGTTTCCTGGGAAGGGCCAGGCCAGGCCCCCAGCAGAGGCCAAACCAGCACGTACATCACAGGTGAGGCCGTGGAGGGCTGTGCACAGACCCACCTCCCCCTGGGACTGAGTGACCCTGGGCAGCCGGGGCACTTCCCTGGTTCCACTTAGGTCACTATGAGGCTCATCTCTGCCCACCCTCCCCAGGGTGCTGAGGAGCAAGCGAGATGGCATCTGAGACCAGAAGCCAGAGGTAAGGGTCTCATCACCTGCTGTTTGAGACCGGGACAGGCTCTCCAGGGGAGCTGGCACGGGGAGGGCCGCAGAAGCAGCCATGGAGGGGCGAAGGCCAGGAGGTCCCAGGAGACCCTGGCTCACTGTAGCCAGGCCCCGGCCCCGGGGGCAGGAGGGCGGGCCGGGGCTGGCGTTTGGCAGTGGACAAAGGCAGCTTGGGAAGGGAGAGTTTACAGGAAGGCTACAAGTTACCAGAAAGGACAATAAATTAATATAATAGGGCTGCTTGGCTGGTGACAAGGGATAAAACATGTGGCCCAAAAAAGCCCCGTGTGAGATTGTCAGAAGGATGAATGAGAAGGGGGACTCGGGGACGGGAGGCTCCCAGAGCAGCCCGCGGAGGCGGGGGGCGGCTGTGCTCCCTGCAGCTCCTCCTCCACCGCCCCTTCTCGGACCCAGTTGGGTCCAGGGCCTCCTGTACAAATGCCCCGCAGGCCCTTCCCCTCCTAGAACGGGCCCCTCCCTTTCCACTGGCTCCTCCATCCCCATCTACCCAGGAGGCCCTGCCATCCAGCCCCTTGATTCCATCCTGGGCAAACGCTCTCTGCCCTCAGCCATATGCATCTCACTCATTCATTCACTTGCTCCCTCAAAGCTCAAGTCACTCACTCTGCAAACGCTTTCTGAGCACCTACCCTGTGCCAGCAGCTATGGTGGTGAGCAGGAAGGAAGCCTCTGCCCCGAGGAGCTCGCAGGCATGTGGAGGAGATGCAGCAAGACAAGCACGCTGCAGAGTGCAGCCGGGATGCAGCAGGCCTGCCGCGGAGGCACAGCTGGCAGGACTGTAAGAGACCCGCAGGGAAGGTGCCCCGAGCAGTGTCCTAAAGGACATGAGCCAGGCGAGGGCAGTGAGGAGGACTCGAGGGCAGACGGTGCCATTTATGCACAAGCCAGGACTTGGAGGAACGTGGCCTCTGGGAAGTTCAGGTCTTTCGGGGGATGGGGCTGGAGGGTGCAGGGCGGGGCTGCAGGTGGGAGGAGATGCCGGAGAGCAGGGCTGGGGGAGATGAACTGGGATCCAGCCCTGGCGTCTCCACTTGGGAGCAGCATGACCGTGGGCAAATCCGTTAACCTCTTTGATCTGGTTTCCTCTTTGAGGTGAAGAGAATGAGGTGGGAATAATAGGCCTGCTTCAGAGGAGAAAATGCAGATGAATCTCTCAGCAGTTTCTAGGATTTGAATGAATGAATGAATGAACGAATGGCGAGGCTCAGTGTCCCAGAGAATAAAGGGCTATGAACTGTGCCAAGGAGCTTGGATGTCATGCTGAGGGCAGTGAGGAGGCACTGGGGACCGTGTGTGTGCCTGCCTGTGCATGTCCGTGTGTATATGTATGAGCATGTGTGTGTGCATGGCTATGCATATGTCTCTACGTGTGCATGTGTGCATGTGTCTGTATGTATATGCATGAGCATGTGTGCACACATGTTTGTGCATGGCTGTACGTGTGCATGCATGTATATGGATGAGCATGTGTGTGCATGTATGTGCATGCATGTGTCTATGTGTATATGCATGAGCATGGCTATGCATGCATGTGCATGGCTGTGCATGTGTCTGTGTGTGTGCGCGTCTGCCTGTGTGTATATGTGTGTGCATTTGCGCTCTGAGGGCTTGTTTGGGTGGCAGGATCAGCTCATGGCCCCACAGGCCAGCCCCGATGCCTCCACCTCCAAGCCTCCCCAGAGGAGAGTCAAACACAGAGAAGAAGACGAAGAAATTGAAGAAGGTGTGAATAAACTTTGATGAGGCTGAATGAAGGACCCTCAACTTCTCAGCACAGAGGACCTCAAAGTCATGACTCCTCCTGAGGCCCTTTCCTGCTCGCTGAACACCAGGTGTGGGAGCAGAGCAGCCACAGCCACACTGGACACCCTCGCTGGCTGGCTGGAGAGACAGGATTCTAGCGGGCTCCCTGAAGGGCAAGAACTGGGAGGATGGGCACTTGGGGCAGAGCGGGGCCACCAAGGACTGTCGGGGAGCCCCACAGAGGAAGGGGACACCATGTGAGTCATTGGCTGGTTGATCAACCCAATGGCATTGGACTGTCGGCTCTGCACAGGGCCCCAGGGACAGGATGATGCAGTCTTCGAGCTCATGCAGCTTAACATCTACCAAGAAACATGGGTGATAAACAGGGATGGTGAGAGCGAAGGTGCGTGGGAGGGATGCAGGTGGCGATGGGAACTCACAGCACAGAAGAGAGACCTCCCCAAAAGGGGACACGGGAGCCAAGTCAGGACCCAGGCAAAGAAGGAGGCGCAGGTGAGGGGAGAGTCTGGAAGGGCAGCCAGCCTGGCCCAGATGCACCTGCTGGGACCGGAAGAGGAAGGGCTGGGCGGAAGGAGGAAAGAGTGGACGCTGAGAGTTGGTTGGGAGGCTGCCATTGAAAGAGTCCAGGGGTCCAGGGCAGAGATGCTCTCCTGGGGGGGGATACCCCCTTAGGGGAAGAAAGACGATGTCGAGGAGCGAGGAGGGGGTTTATCGTGGACCCTGGGCGCGGCGAGGGGGTGGTAAGAAGTGTGAGGCTTTGGGAGGAATCCTGGAGGCGGATCGAGAGGGTCTGTTGTTACACTGGAGGGTGGGGTTGAGAGAGGGACAGGGAGGGGTCAGCAGTGGGGTCAGGGTTACTGGGATGGAAACGCTGCAATAGCAGCTGGGTTGGGGAAAAGACGCCAAGTCCAGGTTTGGGCATGTTGTGTGCCGGTGGATATCCAGGTGGAATGTCCCGGTGCACACCCAGGCCTGGAACCCAGGGAAGGGGCCGAGAGTCATCAGTTAGCATGCACAGGGGATTAGAACCGCACACTCTGCAAAATTTCCCAGAGAGGAAAGGGAGAGTGAGGAGGGAGGCAGTTGTGTGGCCACTGCTGAGTACATCCCTGGAGTCCCACGGGGTTCTTGACCTATGCTAGGTGCCCTGGCCCCACTCCTACTCTGTGTCGGTACCACTGAAAGCACTAACGTGTACCAGGTGTTTGCAATGTGCCAGGTCGTCCCAGGTGCTTCAGATGTACCAGGTCCACGTGACAATCCTTCAAGGTCACTCCCGCTCCCCGGACAGATGGGGAAACAGCCGCGCAGTGGGGCCGAGGGTCTGCCCCAGCAAGGTCACGTGGGGGTGAGAGGGAGCCACACCCAGGTCTGGCCAGGTCCCGGGCCCGGGCTGTTGTCCCGAGGAGACCTGCTGCCTCCATGAGCCCTGGGTGAGCAGGCAGGGCTCCTGCCCTGTGTTCTCCATGGCCTTCTCCCAAGCAAGCGGCGGGTCCTCCCATCCTGCCATCTGTCTCTCACCCTCTGTTGACTCATCGACGCTGCAGGGCCGTCATCCGGCACAGCGCATCAGTCTCTCCGTGGTTCCTGCGCTCACACTGCATTTACCCCTGAAGGTCGGAGGTTTCAGCTCCAGGTGAGAGGAGAGCCCGTCTGGCCACCCCTAGTGACAGACAACTTATGGGCTGACCGTACATCCACTGCCCTTTGCACGGTGGCACCCAGACAGGTGGGAGGAAGCTGGGGAGCAGGCCTTGCCCTGCACCTCTGCCCTCTTTGGGGTCCTCGGACTCTCCCAGTGTCTGCGGCTCCTTCGGCCGCTCCCCTGGGGTTCGCTCCTTGCTCCCCCCCCTTCTCCCTTTCCCGAGCCCTCGGACGTCACCATGGCCAACCGAGCCTTCTGTAAATGCCTCCTTCTGGGGCTTGGCTTTCTTTTCGGTCACAGGGGGGAAATATATCCCCGTCCAAGAGAAAGACGGTTCTGGGGAGAGAGGAGGGGTTTGGCTGGTAGCGGGAAGCGCCTGCGAGTGGGCACCAGGCAGCCTCGCAGGGAGCGAGGAGGACGGAGGCAGCCGAGGAGCGGAGCGGCAGGGGGAGGACCCGGCTGGGCGGCGAGAGTTTCCGCTGGGGCCTGCGTTCCTCGTGGGAGCTGGGCCGCCTGGGAAAGCCGACTGCACCCCTCTGGGCCTCTCAGATTCTCCCATCTGAGAATGGGGGTAGCAGCGTCAACATCGAGAATGGAATGGCAATTAAGACAGGCTGGGAGCTGGCTGATAATACTCATAAATGGTAGCCGAGTCGGGTTGCGGTGCCAGGCTGAGTAGAGTCTCCCAAATTCATTTCCACCTGGAACCTCAGAACGTGACCTTAATTTGGAAGTAGGGACGTTGCAAGTGTAATTAGTTAAGATGAGGTCCTCCTGCATCAGAATGAGCCTTAAACCCCACGACTGGAGCCCTGTTAGGGCCACGTGTGGACACCAAGGGGACACCCAGGGGATGCCGCGGCGGGCAGCACTGGGGACCGAGGCAAGGACCAGGCGTTGGGACGGAGCCTCCAAAAGGCACCAACGTTTCTGACACCTGCGTTTTTGAACTTCTGCGCTCTAGAGCTCTGAGTACATTTCTGTTGTCTGAGCCACCCCGTTTGTGGTCGTTTGTTACAGCGGCCACAGGGAATGAACACAGTTGGTAACAAGCTGGCGAGAGATGGGTCCCTAACCCCGGCCCCGTGCCTGCCGCCCAGTGGGGCTTCGTGAAGTTCTGCGTGGACCAGGGGTGGTGGCTGCGGGGGCGGGGTGGGGGGTCAAAACCGTCCTTCCACACTCCACGTTGCAGTCGGACCAACACCTGCAGAGAAGGAGAGAGGGTTCTTTACGCTTTGCTCTGGCTTCTAATTTCATCCCTGAGGTCCATGGATGCCAACAACCCCACGCACAGGTGCAGGGGCCGTGAGCCGGGGCAGAGGGATGATGTCCTGCTGGCACTGCCATCCGCCTACCTGTCAGCCCCACCCATCCCTGCTCCCTCTGACTTTTCCCCATTATGGTCCTAACAACGGTCATGGCACCACGTGACCCTCTCAGACGGGAACCATTTTCGACAACCACTGGCAGGAGCAGCCAACCCCCCCGTCACCTCCAGCAAATCTGGCTAAAACCCGTGGGCAATGTGACCCTGTCTGTTTTCTCTCTCAAGGGGCATCCGATTCCTCCTGGTCACCTGCCCCACGGAGGCTCACAGCACCTCTCTGGGTGTCTGACTCTGCCCATCACTCCCTCCCTGCAAGGAACTCTCCCACCCGGGTTCCAGCACCTTCTCCGGGTCCTGCTGCTCCTCCCAGCCCCACCTGCCCTGCCTGCCCGGTTCTGAGATGTTGGCGTTCCCAGCGTTCTGCTCTGATCCTTTCTGCTCCTGGAACTTTCTCTCGGAGAGAACGGTCACTCTTCCTTTCTAGATTTAGTTATCGCTTGGATGCTGATGCCTCCCAGATCTTTAACCCTGATTTCTTGCCTGAATAAGTCAACTGTATTTTGATGACCTTCGGGATGCTCAAAAGTTTAAAATATCAAAAGCTGAGCTTAGGTCTCTGCAACCTTGTAAAGTTCCCCTAATCTTCTAGCAGGGTTAGCAGCCTTGCTCACCCAGTCATCTGAGCCAGACACAACGGTGGCCGTCCCCGCTCTCTCCTCCCTCCCCACCTCCCATCACCACTCACCTGAGCCGCTGTGCTGCCTGCCTGCTCTAGCTCCAGGACTTAACACCGTGTCTGGTCCATGGCTGGCATTCAATACATTTTTTTTTTTTGAGCCAACGAATTTGTTATTCCTGCTGGGTTTACCTCCATAGTATTCCTTACACTGGCAAGCCCCCCACCCCATGTCCTTCATCTCTGATCTGGATTCCATCTTCAGTGGCACCCACTGCAGACAGGTGGGGAATACAGCCCTTATTTCACTGAACCAGACACACAGAGGAGGTTCTGGAAATGTTGGTTAAATGGAAGGACTCGACAACTGGTGATTTCCTCCCAAACCGCACGTGCCCCCCTCACCCCTGGGCCTTCCCTCCTGGGCACCCACCGCCCACTCCCACCCCCCACTTCCCCGACGCTGCCGATCCAGCCATGGCTGAGGCTCCTGCCTCCACCGTTGCCTCCGGGTCCCAATCGTGTCCCATCCCAATGCTCTCTCTTCATGCATTTGTCTCCCCTGGAGACCAGCAGTTCTCAGGGGGCTCACTTTGTACCCACCCCCCCTTCCCAGGGGACCCTTGGCAATGTCTGGAGAGGTTCGTGGCTGTCACAGCTGGGGGAGGGGATGTCAGTGGCACCGGGTGGGTAGAGGCTGGGGTGCTGCTCAACACCCTACAGTGCATAGGACGGGCCCTCACTGCAAGGCACGACCCGGCCCAGAATGTCACCCGTGCTGAGGCTGAGAAAGCCTGGTCCAGCCATGAATGAGGTCTGCGTGTACCTGTCCCCCCTGCCCCAGGGCCTTGCCTTGTGCCCGCCATGTGGGAGGCCTCCCCACATCGTGATGGCGGAGTGAATATCCCTACTCTCTACCCTGGGCCTAGCGTGAAATCCAATCGCTCCTTCTCCAAACAGGAGGCCTGGGCTGCAAAGAAAGGCTGCTGGCTGTCCCCCAGGCCCCAGTGTCAGGTGGCAGCTGAGAGCACCGTGCTTCAGAGAGACGCTGCTTCCTCCTGGAGCCAGGGCGGATGTGACTGACTTAGCTAGCGAGTTGCCAGGCCTGTGATGATGTTGCCAGACAGTGAAATGCCCTTCTTCCCGACGCTGACTGCGGGCCGATGAGACACTCGGGCCTGACAGGCGTGCGTGGCAGCCGCCAAGGGGATGACTGTCCCAGGAAGCAGGGAGCTGGAGCTCTCGTCTCACCAGAGAGGGGTCTGGGGCCAGGCTTTGTCACGTGGCCTTGAGGAAGGAAGGGTGGTCTCACCACAGCCACAGCTCCGAGAGGGTGGCTACCCTGGTCTGTCTCCAGTCACAGGCTTCCCGGAGGCATGGGACAGATCCGGTAACTCTCCCACAGCCCTCAGCACAGCAGTTTGCCAGGCAGACGATTAATAAAGACGCTTAATAAAGATGAGTGGAAACATCAAAGTGACTCTCCCCGTGCAGGTGCCATCTCTCCGTTCCTCTCCAGCTGCTTCCTTGTCTTGGAGCCTCCCCCTCCAGCCCTTCTCGGTGTCCTTGTGCCCCTACAGGGCACGGCAGAGCACGCTCCCCCAGGCAAGCTCCAGGGAAGCCCCCATCGGTGCCCCTGTGGTTGGGAGGTGCCAGTACCACACCCCTACCCTGCTCCCCAGCACCCCAGTCCTGCACCCAAGGTGGAGGCAGGCGTGGAGCCAGGGCGCACTCGGGGCCCCCAGGGCCGACTGGCACGGTGGCTTGGCCTGGGTTCAGAGCTAGGCGGCCAAGCCCAGAGGGAGGACATCCCCAGGGCAGGTGAGCACATCCCCTGGCAGCCGGTCTGGTCATTGGGCAGTGGCCAGGGATGCAGATTTGTGTCTCAGCAAGGATGCAAACAGCCTGGGATTCCCCAGGTCCCTGGACACAGGCCCCGAGGCCCCCTCGGGGACACGCCCGAGCTCCAGGGCATCACTAAAGCCCACTGCCATATCCCTGGGCCGGGTAGGGGAGGGGGTCCTCTCCACCTACAAGACTCGCTTTCCAAGACGCTCTGCGATGCCACTCGGGCCACACCCTGCTACAGATGTGCCAGCGAGGCTTTCCAGAAACAGCTCTTCCCCCCAGGCAAGTTGGGGAGCCCACGTGGGCACCCACCAGCACCTTCCCCGCAGCCCCCTCCAGGGTCCCTGTCGCCAGCAGGCCCCTTCAGCCTGCCCTCCGCTCCTCCAAGGAAGTGCCTCTCTTTGAGACTCTGCCCCCAAATAAGGGTCATTACTGCTAATGCCTTTTCTCCCCCATCTGTTGTGATTGTTTACACTCCACTTGCTAATTAGAGACTAATTAGCTGGTGTTGAAATTCATCACTTTCCAAACACAACACGGCAGCAGGAAGAGCGCAGCAATGATGTGGGCAACATCTGCACCTCCGCTCCGAGCCAAGGCCCATTCTCTGCTCCTCACCCCTCTCCCTCCTTGCCCCCTTCCTTCCAGCGTGTCACCCGGGGGGCGCCTGTGCCTTCATTCCGTCCCCAGCACAGTGCGGTCGTGGCCACTGCATGAACGGATGCCCGGGTGGGTGAATGAACGGACGAGGGCCAGAGAGCAGGTGCAGCACAAGGTGTGTTGTTGGGGGCAGGGGAGTGGGGCTCACTAACTGGCGGGCAGCGAGACACAAAGCCACCTGTGACTCGGTGGAAGATGGGTGGGGAAGGGACCTGTGAAATGTCCTTCTTGGGAGAGGGACCTGACCTCTGCAAGGCCTTCGGGGTGCAGGGTGGGGACAGGGGGCAGGACAGACAGGGATGAGGGGCAGGAGGATGGACAGAAGCAGAGAGAGCCCAAGAAGAGGAGGCAGGGCAGCAGGGGAGGTGGCAGAGGGAGAGCGGGGCTGCAGATGGAAACCAGCCATTTGCATGACGGCCGGGAGTGGAGTGGGCCTGGGCCCTGGCCTCCTTCCTCTCATTTCGGGGATGAAGCTGCTGCTATTACCCAACTCCCCTTCTTCTAAGGAGGCTGTGGGCAGCAGCTGGCTCCCTGGACTCCTGAGTCTCCTGGGCTCCCTGCGGGATGCTCTGAGACCCGCCAGCAGCAGTCCGAGCCTCCAGCCCAGGCCTTGGACCACAGTTAGAGGAGGAGTGGGGGCTGCTCCGGGGACTCCCCCAGGACAGCCTGGAATCTGCAGGGGAGAGAGCAGCACCTCCTCTGTGCCCCTCTGCTAGGGACAGCCCAGAAGACACCAGCCTACAGCCCTGACCAGGGAGCCAAAGGGGACCTCCACTCGAAACCCGCATCTGTGCGTGATGAAAACACGGCCTTGCCCTCGTTTGTGTGTGGGTCGTGTGCACGTCTCGCCTGAGAGTAGGATTATGCAAAATGCCCTCCGCTGCCTCTTTCTTGCTGTGTGGCTTAGGATATGCTGCATAACATCTCTGAGCTTGCTTACTCATCTGTACAATGGGGATGTTAACGCCTCCCTCACTGGGTTGCTGTCAGGACAAATGAGGTGACAGTTTCATCCTTCTAGCACAGTGGCTGGTACTCAGTATGTGTTCGACATAAACGCCAGGGTGAGGCATCCTGCAGTCTGGCTGCTTCTTGGAGAACACTGGCTGTTTCCTTCTGCCCCCGTCTTTCCTTGCATGTAATGTTGTGCTGGTGAATGTTTAACACCCTACTTTCCAGGAAAAAAAAAGCCCTCATTTGTTGCATTTGCCAATTTCCCTGGTGTAAATGCTCCCATCGTGGCCGACTTGAAGCTGTCAATGGGACGTCACTAAACACGGGTTAGGAGGAGAGGTGCACCAATGAGCTCTAGCGCAGCACTGCTCACCTGTCTCCAAAGTGAGGGTACAGAGCAGAAATCTCTATCAGCACACCTAACTGGGAGGGGGCAGATGGGGCACCTGGTCAGGCCAGTTGAGACCCTGGAACACCAAGGCTTTGGCCAGAAGTGGTGCTTGTCCATGCGCGGAGGAGGGGAGAGGGCAGCTGGGGGTGGGATACACTCCCTGTAAGGACCACGCCCACCCACCGAACACATCCTGTCTTCCTAATTCCTCCCTTCCCTCCTATCCTGACACTTTTCCTTCGCTCATTTCACACATCTCATAAACCGGTCCCGCTCATTCTGCCTACACTGGCAAACAAGCCGGTTTCCTGCCCCACAGAGTTCATGGGCCAGAGCACACCTGGGCGCTGACACTTGCTCTCTCAGTGGCCCTGCGTCCGAATCACCTGGGGGCTGGCTGGACCACAGGTGTGTGGGGCCCCGCCCACGAGTCTGACATGGCAGGTCTGGGGCGGGGCCCGAGAACCTGCATTTCTAACAAGCTCCCAGGCGACGCTGCTGCCTCTGGTCCCAGACCTCCCTGTGAGAAGCCCGGGCCTCGAGGGAGGGCTGGGCCAGCCAGCAGGCGACCGGGGCCAGGGGACTCAGTGGTGCTGGGCTGGGAGACCCGGGTGTTCAGAAACCCTTTTCCAGCTCTGGGAAAGGCTGTGACTCGATTGACGGTTGGCCCCACCCCAAACCCTCCCGATGGCTAAGGGGCAATCCCCCAAGCCCCAGTGAGAGTGAGGTTTCCACTGACCTCCACCCCTCTGCCCTCCACACCCTCCACGCCTACAGGCTGAGCCCCTGGGCACCTCCCACCCCTCTTTGCAACAGAGCTGGGTGTGCCGACGCCTCTTCAGGCCAGGGGAGAGCAGAGCGGGGTGCCACAGAGGGACAGCGGGGCTGCTGGCTGTCGCCCCAGAGGCAGCAGGACACCTGCCCCCCACACCACCGAGGGGGCTGCGTAACCACTCACTGCTCTCCCTCTTCTTCCTCCAAGGCCCACGGAGGCCCCTCCCATGGGCCAGCAACACAAAACCAGTTTCTGCCTCACAGCCCTGGCCACACTGGGAGCAGATGACAAGGGTCCACTGGGGGTCCCTCTTTCAGGTTGGGGGGTTATAAACAGGGTGCCAGAGGGTACAGGCCACCGCAGCTGGCCTCCCCCGCTTCCTGCTGGTATTCTAATCTCAGCCTCCTGAGTAACTAATCCCTCCTAATGGGATCAGTCTCTATCCCTGCACTTTATTTACACAACCAGGACATGGAGGCTTCCTCTAAACAGCTTGGCGGGCAGCTGCGGGGAGGGTAGCAGTGAAATCTGGGGTGCGGAGGCATCAGCCCACCCTGAGGCTTAGGGGCGTAGTGAGGATGGACCTTAGCATGATGCCGATCTGAGGCAGCAGCTCAGGATAACTACGCGTGTACATACATGTGCATGCCTGTTGTGTGTGTGTATGTGTGCACGCGCGCGTGTGCGCCCGGGTGCTCAGTTAATACTCAGGCGCAGATATTAATCCCTTTTTATGCAAAGAGACGATGGAAGGTAAGCCCCGAGAAATCAAACTCGAAACTCGGCCAGCCTCCTGCCCAGCTCCCCTCGCCCCTGCCAAATGGACCCCGCCTGCTAACGAGGGAGATAAACGCAGAGGCCATCAAAGCAGATTTTCAATCTGTCGATTTTGCTCTGGGGCCTTCAGAACCTGATTTCTCACCTCCCCCTTCTGCCCTAGCCCTGGCCTCCTCGCTGCCTTCGATTCCCACTTTGTTCCCCAGCCCCCACGCTTTTATCTCCCAAAGTTGGATCTATTGACCCGACTCATAAGGGCTCCTTTCATCGGACTCCAGACCTGCTAATGCAGAGGCAGCGGTGGGGGGGCGAGGCAGAGAAGTGGGCCCTGCAGCAGGAGTGGAGGGGCTGGGAGAGAGGGGGAGGTTTGGGGCTGAGGCCTGCGCAGGTGGGGTGTGCCTGGGGGTGGAGGAAGATGGAGAAACTCAACCCAGGTAGGCATAACGTCTCCGAAGCGGGGGCTTTTCAGTGTGCCAATTCTGTGGTGCAGCTCCCTGGCGCGTTGACTCAGTTTCCCCACTCTGAATTCCCCCTGCTCTTGTCTGTTGTCTTGCCGGGAGGCGCCCTGAACCCATTCTTACACGTGAAAATGAAAAACGGCACTGGAGGTATAAAATCCCCCCCAAGCCAGCTCCTCCATTCACACCCCCTCCCATGGCTGACAGAAAGGGGGATGGAGGGGGGAGGGTGGACGTGGCACGTGGTACGCTTTGTCCCTTCGGGATGGGTGGTTTCATGCCCATTCTGCAGATGGGAAGAGTGCGGACAGGTGACTTAAAGCCGGCACGTGGCAGACGCAGTCTGCAACCCCTGGGGAACGGCGGTTTTCACAGCGCTGGGCCCGGCGGGCGGGGCCCAGTGGACGTTTGTAATTACAGCACAGTTGCAGAAGCCAGACAGCCTGATCTCCAGTAGGTTCCATGACTGTGCCGATTTTACAGATAGGGAAACTGAGGCACGGGAGAGGTCAAGCAACTTCCCAAGAGCACAATGCTACAAACTGCGAGACTCGCCATTGGCCCCCGAGTCTGTGCCACAGCCGCTCCACCAGGCCCCCGATCTGTCCTTTGCCTTGGACTCCCATGGCCAGCTCCCCGACCCCACCCCTGTCCCTTTGCCCCTTTGTAAAGGAATTACTTAGGCTCTTCTGCCAGAAATTCACCCTGTGATGCCGGGGCCTGGGGGTGCTAACACAGGATTGGGGCTTTAAAACGTGCAAGGATAGCTTTTTCAGTAAACACAAAAATAAGGAAATGCGCAGGTGACAAAAGATGAATGAATGAGCAAGCCACCTCTTGGCCTCCTAATGAGTGGAAACAAACAAGGTGCTGCCCGTGCCCAGCCCACAAAGGGCCTTCACCCTTGAGAAATACCACCATTCCTTCAAGAGCACCAAACTCTGCCACGTCAGGGTGTAGCGGGGGGAAGAGGACAGGAAGAGACATTTATTGGGCACCCAGTGTATGCACAGCCATCTCTTCTCAACCTTAAATGGCTAGTAGGACACTGTCACCACTTTCCAGATTGGGGGGTGACCAGTTAGGAGCAGAGTGAGCCTAGAAGCCAGGCCGCCGGCCAGCCCAGCCCATCACGGCCCTAACCTTCAGGGGACCCAGCTTCCGGTCCATCGGTTGCCATTCTGATCTCTGCAAACCCCAAGAGTGTCACCTGGAACACAGTGACCCACCCAGAGGAAGGGGACAGGTGACCTCAGGAGAAGGCCAGAGAGAGGACAGGTGGGGTGAGGACAGGTGGGGTGTCCCATACCGTGCCGAGCGGCACTGTGCGTCCCAACTCGGTTCCTTTGGAGCCCCCGTCCCCAAAGAGGAACCTGTTTATGCCCCGGCCCACCCCTCAGATCTCCCAAGGAACTAAGGAGAAGCCTTAAGAACATTCCCTTGTCACTTGAAATTTGTTTGGCCATCACTCACTGGACAGGCTGAGCAGGCCCCTTAAAGAGAAAAAACAGCCATCAACGGGGACAGTGAGAAATCACTCATTTGTCATCAAAGGGAGGGGATGTCTGGGAGGGAGCAGCCCAGGGGGGCCCTGGGGGGGGTCGGTGGGAGGGGAGAGACTGACACCCAGCCGCCACCAACCCCGCTCCGAGGAGCAGCTCCAGGAGTGGGCAGAGGCCGGCAGGAGTGGAGGGGCGGACGGGGACGCTGACCAGGAGGAGAGAGAGAGGGAACAGGGAGCCGGGGGCTCAGGCTCAAGGACCCTTTGGTGAACTCGAGAAGCAAGCGACACAGCATGAGGATCACGTGCAGAGCCCCGTGCGTGGGTGGGAGGGAGGGTGCCGCTGTGGGTCGCGCGTGCCCCACCAGAAGACACACTGAGCCCTTACCCCTGTGGCTGTGGGCGGGACATTCTACGGAAACGGCCTTTGCAGGCGTGAGCACGGTGAGAGGAGGTCCTTGCGGTGGGCCCTGACCTGAGCAACAGAGCCGCTCAGGGAGGATGCTCTGCGACCACAGAGGCGGAGCCTGGGCCGAGGCGGCCGGGAGCCAGGGCTTGCTCAGGACCGGCGGCCACCTCTGGACGCAAGGAAAGGGCAGAGGATTCCACCCAGTCTCAGAGGAGCGGGCCCGTGAGTCCAGACTTGTGGCCTCCAGAACCGAGAGACGGTAGATTTCCGCGTTTGAAGCCACCCAGCGTGCGGAACGTGGTTACAGCGGTCCTAGGAAGCGAGTTCGGGTCCCAAGAGCGAATTCCAGCCCTGCCTTGATTTCTCATGCTGCTCTGTGTCTAACTGCAATCCCCCCTGCTGTAACGACGTAACGATCAGCAGTGTCTCTCACCGCCTCTCTGGCGTTCCCGACAGACCATGGGACTAGGGATGACATGTTTCACTAAACCCACCCTATAAATGAGGAAACTGAGGCCAGCCGGGAAGGCTAAGCTTGCGAGCACCCATCAGTCGGTAGTAGAGTCCCCGACGTGGGCACCCAGGCCGGGGTCCTTTCCTCTGCCTCTCCCCTCCATGGGCCGAGGTCCACTCCTCAAGCCAGGCCCTGGCTGGGAGGGACGTGAGCAGATGAGGAGACGAGTCAGTGGACCAGCATCTGTGTTCACTGCAGCAGGGGCTGGCCCAAGCCCTAGGCCCCTACCCGGGCCGGAGACGCAGGTGCCAAGGCAGGTGCCAAGCTGTGGCTACGCCGTACGCCCCAGTCTCTCCTGTAGCGCTCACCCTGCAAACGTGGTCTGGGTCATCAATTTCTGTCCGTTGCTGCCCCGCCCCCGCCGTGGGGCACCCTCCCCGCACCCCTGGCCAAGGTGCCTGAGCACCCTCAGAGCCGCCCAGAGGACAGCGGGCCCAAGGGGCTGCAGGACCCACAAAGGGAGCAGCCCCGGGGTCTGGGGGGTGTGGGCTGCGGTGCGTGGAGAGGGCTGCCTGCCAAGAGCCCTGTGTCCTCCCGGAAGATGGAACAGCGCCAGCCCCAGTTCTCCCTGCTGGCAGAGCAGATGCAGGGCGCAGATAACCCCCAGGCTGCAACGACACCAGCAGGACCGAGGCCAGTCTTGGCAGCACACTGAACACTCGGGGTGCCTCGCCGGCTGCTCCAGCGATCCCCCTCGGCATCCTCGCCTCCGTCCCCATTTCACAGATGGGGACGCTGAGGCCTGCCGAGAGGCGAGCTCACCTGCCCACGGTCAGCTCCACGGTGACTTGAGGCCAGAGCTCGCTCACCCACCCACCATTGGCTCTGCGTGTCTTGGGCATATTTACCTTCCTGATTTCATCTGCTTTTGTTTGGTTTGATATGAAAATGAGCTTGCCCAGAATGCACAGCAGCAGAAGGCAGGGGGCCGTGGGGCGGAGCCGTGCTGAATAGCAGGAGGGAGCAGACTGGGAGCTAAAAGCGGCTTGTCACTAAAGGAGTCTCGCCAGGGAAAACCTGAGATGTATTTAGAAGCCGGAGCGTGAGACCCAGTCGCCCTGGCTCGCGGTCTGCTGGAAACCACGTGGGCTTGGATGCAAGTCCTGGCCCATCCCTGCCTGTGCGCCCTCAGGACAGCGCCAGGCCTCTCTGAGATTCAGCTTCTTTTGCAGATAAACGGTGACAATTGTGCCTCCTTCACAGGGTTGCTGAGACGAGGAGGAGGAGGAGGAGGATCAAATAAAGCAGTGTCTGGGAAGCGTGCGTTGCGAACTGCCAAGTGTCATGCACAGGGAGACCGTATTTTTGGATTCTCGGCTCCCAGGGTGCTCTGTAGCGCCCGGGACCGGCCAACCCCAGCACAGTGCAGGAACTGAGCTGGCCCCACGTCCCTCCAGGGCCCTGTGCCTCTCCGTCTGGCAGGGCTCTGCCCCCACGATGCCCACCCCTGGCAGCTTCCTAAGGACCGGGCACGGCTGGGAGGATGAAGTTGAGGCTGGGACTAGCCTGGTGGCAGCAGGGACAGCTCCTGGCATGGATGGCTGCTCTATGGGAGAAGGGGGTGCAAGAGAGGGCAGGGGTCCTCCCATCAGTATTTCCTAGGACAGCCCTGCCTTGGCCTCGGGGCTCACGCCCTGGGGGAGGGGGGGGCTGGTGAAACAGCTCAGCAGGAAAGAAGAAAAGCCAGCAAAAAGGGATCTCCAGCCGGGGCCAGGTGGGCAGCGAGGGGCTCTTAGCACCCAGCGCCCTGCTGCTGGGGCTGGGCCCCCATCCCTCCATGAGGACTGGTGGGGGGCAGGCTTATGAGGCAGAGGGCAGGAGCCCCTGGGGGCGGGGGCCAACCACGGAGGGGCTGCTGCTGGACTGGGGCTTCCGGCCTCCACAGAGCCAGGGGGAGCCCCTCAGGTCACCTGGCCTCCCTCCCTGGGCCCGCAAGGGGCCTGAAGTACAGACAGTTTGGTGGCTCTCTTTAAGAACACAAAATATCAAATATAAAATTAGGCACGAAAGTCTCAGAAAGGCTGTGGAGGTGCGTGCCCTGGAGCCTTGTGGGAAATGCCCCCTGACCCCAGGAGACCCGTCCCAGTGCCGTCTGTTAAACTCTCACACTGGACTGTCAAGCCTGCCCGGCCCCTCACTCTTAGGTTGCAGCCTTGGTGACTTCCGTCGGGAAGTCTTCCTTGACTGCCCCGTGGATGGGTGGGAGCCTTCATGTGTGTCCTAGTCCCCTCTTCCTGGTGGCATCACAGCCATTCCCTTGCCTGTCGCCCCCACTACGAGGACAGGGATGTACCCAGCTCCATAATCACTGTGTCGTCGCCAAAGTCAGCAACAGGGTCTGGCTCGTAGCAGGTACTTCATCTGTGGGGTGGAGGGACAGATGGGTGGATGGACGGAAGGATAAACAGATGGGGGATGGATAGACGTGTCCTTGCACGGACGGGCAGAGAATGCATAAGTGGATGGCTGGATGGACTCCACTCCACCCACCCTATGGACTCACTCGAAGCCCTCCTGTTTCTTCCCCAGCCCCAGCCTGCCGCCCTCCCCCTGGGCCACTCCCACTGTCTGCAGGTTGGTCCGGGCAGCAGGAGCAGGACCCTGTGGAGAGCTGATTGTCACCAGCTCAGGGAGACTTTCCTCCTTAATTAATTAATGCATGTGCATGAGAGTTACTACTTGAGAGACAAAGTGGGGGTGGGCGGGGAGGGCTGAGGGGGTGGGTGAAGGTGCCGGGAGGGGACAGAAGTACTGCACCTGAGCTAACCACCTCCTGCCATAAGCAGGAAGGGACCAGAAACAGGAGAGTCCCCCGCCCCCGCCCCACCACTGCCTCATGCCCCAGAAGCCTGTTTATAAGCCTTAAGAGGTTGCAAAGGCCACTTCCAGCTGCTCCCCCAACCTGATTAGTGCCAATTAATGGAAGAGCCCACTGGGCTGGATAGTGCCACCTCCACCAGCTCTCCAGAGTGTGTCCCTGCTGCTGCCCCGGGCCTGCCCAGCAGGTCCCTCCGGCACTGGCTCTGGTGTCACTCTTCTGCTTGCCTGGGGCCGAGACACTTCCTCTTTCTGGGGGGGGGGTCTGCACAGGGCCTGAGCCCCTGCGGCCCTCACCCCGCCCCCATGTTGCTGGAGCTTTCCTGAAAACATTCAAGGGCCAGGGGAGAAGGGCTGCCTACCTGGGGGACAGGAAGGGCCTTGGGCTGGGCAGAGGGTCGAAGCGGGCTGGAGTTATGTTCCTTCCCTGCAGCTTAGGACAGGGCAAGTCAGACAAGCGGGGAGGTGGCCCGTCCTGCAGGGGACTGACTGCAGAGGGAGGAGGCTTAGGGGACCCAGGACTAAGAGGAGGCCAGTCCAAATCACAGACTTGGAGGATGGGGATGGGGGAGAGGGCAGGGGAAATCCGCCAAAGGGGGTTTGCAGGACTGGGGGAGGCATCCCGGGGGGTTAGGGAGAGAGAGGGGACAGGAGGGAAGCCTGGGCCGGCCCAGCTGCCCCCTCGGCCTCTCTCCCTCCACACTGTGGCAGGGGCGGGCTGAGGCGGAGTCACTCAGGGAGAGGAGGGATCAGTGCATCCATGAGGCTAACACGTCTGTGAACGTAGCACCCGGTGGGCCCGGCCGGCAATGGTGGTTTAATGGGCACTTTCGCTCTGAAATGGCAGCTGGGCCAGCTGCTTCTTCCAGGGCATGGGACATGCTTAAAGATATAGGGGCCACAGGCAGGGCCGCCCCTGAGGTGGCGGGGCAGAAAAGGGCGGAAGGCCTCCCAGTCGCCACACGGGCCGCCAGGGGCGGGGCACCGGGACAAGGCCCTGATCGGGCTGCAGGTGCAGCCGGCAGAGCCCTGGCAAGTGGGTGGGGAGAACTTACTTCC
This sequence comes from Mirza zaza, assembly GCA_008750895.1. Lineage (NCBI taxonomy): Eukaryota > Metazoa > Chordata > Mammalia > Primates > Cheirogaleidae > Mirza > Mirza zaza. Next base: position 42,833 of record VSMD01080163.1, read on the forward strand.
TGTCTCTGGGTCTCGGGGCCCTTGTGGGTCCACAGAGGAGGGCCGCATAAGGCGACCCATAAGTCCCTTTCAGTCTGACATGGAGGGCTCTGAGATCTGATGAGGAATTTACATTTCAGAATCTGGGGATTTGTCCCCAATGCCCACCCACTCGGGCGCCAGGGGCCTGAGGACCGGGCAGCTCCGAGCGGTGCAGGACGGCGCTGTGGGCACAGCTTTGCAGCGGCAGAGCTGGGATGCAAATCTACACTCTCAGCCACTCCCTGTGCTGCCCTGCTGGGGCGGTGGGGAAGCCGGACTTGGCTCCAGAGCTGGGCACAGGCCAGGTGCCCACCCCTCCCCTGCACGTGTTCCCCGAGCCAGGCCGGCTGGTCCTACCTGCCCTGCCTAGGGGACCTGGCCTGGCTTCCACGAGTCTCCTCTTTTGGACACAGCTGCCTGGTGACGCGGTCAGTGCCTCACACAGCGTCCACTCCCTCGGGGCCTGGGCAGGTTGCAGGCGTTGGGCTTAGGTGGGTAGCGGGCTCTGAAGCGAGACCAGCCATCGTGCCCAGAGAGAGGACGCGGCTCTCTGTGCTGCTGTGCGATGCCAGCTCAGACGGGACAGGTCTGCGGCCAGGGAGGGGTGGGAGGTGCAGGTGGCCCTGGAGACAGCGGGAGCTCAGCGAGACCTGTTCCTGTCCCCAGCTCCCGGCAGGGCCTGTCTGTGCCACCCGAGACAGGGCAGATGCCACGAAGGCTCTCGGTGGTCCCCCTCGGGCTCTCGGTCAGAAGGGAGGCGGGGGGAAGAACAAACACGTTGTGAGCAGGTCAGGACGCCAGGGACTGTGCTGGATGCTGTTTGCATTTTTGGTCTCATTTTGATCTCATTTTATTAACGGCCCATTTTACAGATTGAGGAGACTGAGGTTGAGAGAGGCTAAGTCACACACCTAATGTCACGGGGCTAGAAAGTGGCAGCGATGGCATTCGGTCCTGGGATGTGTGCCCATGTTGCTGCCCTGGAGCGTGGAGAATTCCAGTGACGCTTGTGCTGGCAGAGGTGACTATGCCGCCCGGCCGGCCGGCAGTGTGACCTGTGCCTCCAGGAACTCTCTCCACATCCCCGCAGGCAGCATCAAGCCCTGTCTCCCTGCTCCTCTCCTGGCCCCTCCCGGCTGCATCCTGGGCACAGGGTGATTATTCCTCTTGGGACAGGAGGCAAATAATCCTGGTCCCACGCAAGGGACATAGAAACTGATGCCAGGGCCCAACTGGCACAGAAGCCAGGAGCGCTGGCCTCTCCCTGCAGACTGAGCTTGCCGGGGCTCCCAGTGGCCTCACGCTTGATACCCAGAGAGCGGTGTGGCCTGTTCGCAGGAGGCCCTGGGGAGGATGTGACCTTGGGCACTGCCCAGTCCTTGGATGCCGTCCGGGGGAACTGGAGTGGGAGGCGCGGCACAGGCCTCCCTCTTACCAACCAAAGTTCAGCCTCTGCGTGGCGTGACGTAAGCCTTGGACCTGTCCACCTACGCCTGCTGCTGTCCCAAGGAGGGCACCTGGACGGCGGCTTTCCCGGGGCCCAGCCCGGCCTCCTGCTGGCCCCAGTTACTGGCTCAGACACCACGAGATGCGTCGTCCATGCCGGCAGCGGAAGCCGGCAGCTTTCTCTCTCTCAGCTCCACTCTGGGTTTCAGCGACGACCCTGGCTGCCTCCTAAAGAGGCTCGTCAAGGACTCCTGTCCCCATGACGCCATCAGACTTCCCGAGACGCTGGGCACCAGCAGCCCCCGCCCTGGCCCTGTTGCCGGCTGATAAAGGAATGATTTTCCTGCCAAAGGAAAAGAGCTGCAATCAGCAGCCCTCGTCCGTCCGTGAGGAAGCTCTCAGGCTGGCAGAAGAAGCCAGAGTGAGGAGCGGGGAGGCGCAAAGGAGAGAGGAGTGGGAAGAGGGGAGGGGAGCTCCCTCCTCCTGGCAGCCCTCCTGGATTGCTGCTGAGTAACCCCCGGGGGCTGCTCCCTGCTGAGAAAATCTTCCCATGACTTCCTCATTCCTCGGGGCTCTGTGGGTGCTCTCTGCCCTCTAGCTTGTACTTGATTAATTAAATTTTAGTTAAGTGATTCGATTCCTCATTCATTCACCCAAAAGCCATTCCTTGAGTGCCTGCATGTGTCTGGCATCTCAAACAAAGATTCGGCCCCTGCCCTTGAGTTGCTCACGGACCAGGGAAGAGAGGGGGGTCTCAGATAAGGTGCTATGAAGGGCTGTGGGGCGGGGAGGAGGGGCTCCTCAAGCCTGGAGTGGTCAGGGAAGGCTTCCTGGAGGAGGGGGTGTCTAAGCCAAGCCCTGAAGGATGGATGGGAGTCAAGCAAGCAGAGATGGGGGGCAAGTTCCAGGGGGAGGGGACACCCATGCAGCAGGCTGGAGGCCAGAGGGAACGTGGCAGATCCCACGTGTGGGGGGAGGGGGACCAGGCAGAGGTCAGCGGAGGCCCGAGAGGTGAGCAGGGTGACCGAAGGCAGGGCTGCAGGGCTGTGGCGGGTAGCAGATCCGATTCGGCAACGTGGAGGCCGGAGGGGGAAGGCCAGGTAGGGACGGCGTGCTCAGGTGGGGAGGTGGTGCTGCCCGGAGTCGGGAAGAGACAGTGCGTGGGGGCCGGTGGGGGTGGAGCGAGGCAGGTGAGCTCACCCCCCCCCCCCCCCCCCCCCCGGCAGATCTGCACACGCCTCCACAGGCACAAGCCCGGTCTCTCGGGCTCCCCAGTCTGGCGCTCCCAGCTATTTCCAGGTCAGGGCGAGCCACCGCATTGGAAATAAGCTTGGTGGAGTTCTGACCCTCAGGCAGGGCGGCAGGGGCCAGGGGGCAGGGAGGTGGCAGAGTGACGGGGCAGGAGCCACTAGCTTCCCCGGCCTCTAGCCACTCTGCTCCGCGGTTAATGGCTCTGAAATATATTCTGCGGGACACCACATCCCCAGGAAAGGCCTCGAACCTGTAACCCTTTGCCCTGCTGGGAAATAGCTCAATTATTGCCAAACGAGGAGCTGTCCCACTGTGGCTTGCCGGGCACCACAGGATGATTGGCGTGGGCTGGATGTGAGCACATTGTGGGGGGCACAGTGCAGAGACTGTGGGAGGTGGGGGAGCCGGGGAGCCACAGAGCTCACGAGCCTCTCCCCCTACCCGACCCCACCCCTGCCGCCCACATCCCTGCCTAGGATGTTAGTTGGGTAGGTGCAAGCTTCTCCAAAGAAGCCAGGGAGGCAGGAAGAGGAGGGAGAAGCTGGCTCTTCTCTTCCTCCCGCCCCTGGCTCTTGTCAGTGCCTCTGGCTGAACCCAGCCTGGAGCCAGGTGACCCTGGAGCCTGGAACCAGGAAGACAGCCACCTGCGAGACAGGACAGAGCAGAGGAAGGACAGGGATAGGCTCTGAGAGGGGACAGGCTCAGAGAGGTCACAGCCCAGGAAGGGCACGCCGGGCATGACGGTGACCTTAAGCCACAAGCGTGCACGCTGGGGCTTGGTGCCCACCTGCTTTCCTTCCTGTGCAGTGCCAAGCGCCCTCCCAACGCCGCCGGACGGTGGCCTCGGCTCCTAACCAGCCGTGGTGATGAATGCCCAGAAGCTTTTGCCCCAGCCAGATCCATCAGGCTCCCGGTGGCGGGCTGCTCGGCCAGAGACCTTGCCCACCAGGAGCTTAATCTCCCAGACAAAGAACAGAAACACGGCCCGAGCCAGAGAGCCGTAGAGCACATCACAGGGAGTTGCCGACTGTCTAAGGCGGCCCCCGCCAGGAAGGGAGGCCCACGGCCCATGCTGTCGCTTTTCTCCCTCCTACCGTCCCGGGTGTGCAGGGGCCTGGAAAGGAAGCCTAGAGTTCTTCTAGGCCATTCTCTTCCACACTCTCTACCTAACCCAGGCCAGGCAGGCTCTCAGGTAGCCTCTGCTTTCTCTTCCCTCCCTGCTCTCCTGGCTGTGAATTAACAGCCTCCAATGCATGTTTACTAGCTGGAAGCCGCTGGAAGCCGTGGGAGCAGCGGTGAGTGGGACAGGCGTGCACCCTGCCCTCATGGTGCTTCTGCACGAAGAGCTTCCACCTCCTTCCTCCACTGTCCCCACAAGGGCAGGGAGACCTTCAGAAGGTCTGCCCCACCTACTGTCCCCTCCTGCTTTCCAAACTCAGGTTCCAAGAGGGAATGAGACCCAGACATCCAGGAGACCCAACCCCAGGCTTCCCTTTTGCCCCGACCGCTTTCAAGTAAAGAGGGGGATCAGAGAGGAGGATGGAGGGGAGGGCATTGGATTTGAAGGGCTGTGATTGGCTGCCACGAGGCTGATAGATGGGTGAAGAGACCAATCAAGACTGTCGGGCAGCCGGAGTGACAGGCAACCTAGGGCCCGGCAGATGCTGCCTGGGCTGCCCCCACCCTTCGGCCAGCTTCCCCCCTCCCTATCTGGAGCCCGGCTCTAAATCTCTTTGACATAAAATATTGTCAGAGAGCCGCAGCACAGAGAGATTAAAAAACAATAAAGAGAAAGCGAAACTCTCGTCTATAATTACCAGCCTCTAGCCGGCAGCAGCAGAAACGCACTAAAATTTTAATAGGAACCACTGCATTTAATTTAACGACACATTTTTTCAATTACCAGAATAATTGTTTTATTCATAAAATGAGTTTCAATAAAGAGGGTAATTTTCCTTTGTTTTTATTATTCATTTGTGCAACATATTTGAGATAGAATTCCCTCATGTTAAGGCAGCTTGGCGAGGACTCGTGACATCTGTGGCATGAGTTGAAACCAGAGGGGGTGCAGGGGACGCGAGGAGGAGGTGGACGTCCACATGCCCAGGTGGCGGCGGGGTGGGAGAGGCACAGGCCGGAGCATCAAGACCCCCGTCCCCCGTCGAGTCCTGCAAAGTGCCTCGCCGTTCCCTTCCCAGACTCTGCCAACCTGCCTCCCTCACATCCCCTACTCACACTTGGGAGCGCCCCGTGGCCACGGGAGATTAGAAATGTATCCTGTCTGCGCCGAGGGAGGGAAGCAGGAGCCCAGATCCTCCAAGAACATCGTCCTGCTGAACTGTGACACAGGCAGAGCCCGGGAGTACTGGAGGGATGGAGAAAGGCAGGCACGCGCCATGTGCAAAGAAGACAGCCTGTTGCTAGAGAATTGGGGAGCAGATTGCACTTAGGGACCCTGGGGCTTCTCTCTCTGCCTTCCCAACATCCAATCAGATCATTATCGTGACCAGCATTTATTGGGCGCCTGTCACGTGCTACCTGGATTAGCTTCTCAGCACCCAAGACGTAGGCACTAGCATTATACCCGAGATACGAGAACCAGAGGAGCAAACAGGTGACGTAACTTGGCCCAGATGGCACCGGCAGGACACGGGAGAGCAGGACTGGACCCCAGCCAGGCTCGTTGCAAAGCATACGGAGGATGCCACGACCATGCCAAGGGGCCCCAGTGTGGGCTGCCTCTCAGACGGAGTCCCCTTACGACTTCATCTATGAGCCGACTCATTCTCGCTGCCCACCCTGGCTTCCTTTGCACCACGCTCTAAGCTCTCTCCCTGGCAGGCTCTCCACTCAAGAGCCCTCACCCTGAGCCTCTCGCTGGCATTTAAGAGATGGACCGTCTGGAGAGGAGCTATAAAGGAGACATTTGGGTCTGTTTGGGTTCTGGGTTCTGAGAGCACCCTAATCCTGGCCCTCTGGGACTGGCTGCGGCTCCCAGGCCGTGGCATCGGGCTGCCAGCACAGGTGGGGGCTGGGAGTGGAGGGGCAGAGGGAGCTCGTGACCCCCACTCTGGGCATGGGGTGGCCCTGAGCATGGAAACACCCTCTGGGGTGTGTGTTTATGCTGAACCCCGTTAGAGCCAAGAGGGGGAGAAGGGGAGGACAGGCTAGAGGGGGCAGTGGCGGGAACCTGAGGTCATCTCCACTAGGGAAATCGATGTTGACAATTCTCAGTGTCAAGGGCTTTACCCAGACACACTAGGGTCCCCACAGTGACCCTGGACACTGGACATTATCATTCCCTTGGCAAAGACGAGGAAACTTGTCTTTGAGATCAAACCAGCCTTGCTCAAAGTCGCGGAGCTAGGGAGCAGACTGGAGGGGAGGCACCCCGAGCTTGCTGGCTGCACCCTCCACGTGATGGTGTTTCCCCAGGGTGCTGCCTTCTGAAAAGTCAGGATGGCACACGGTGGACAGGACAGGCCTCAGAGAGGTCTGAGGCCCAGGGTCACCATGAGCCACTGCACTGGCCACACCGTCCAGCCCACCTGTGACCTCCCGCCTGGGGCCTGCACCCCTGCCGGGGAACAGCGCTGCCCTCGGCCCGTCACAGCACAACCTTTGCCCAGGGACGCCACTCGCCCGCTTCCCAAGGGTGTGCAGGGGTGTGCAGGCAGAGGGGCGTGTCCAGCTCCGGCCCGAGCCTGGGTTTCCCCTGAGCCTCTCTGGGAGTTCCCAGTGCCGAGAGGAGGACATGGGGTGCAGGAGTGGTGGGCCTCGCCCGCCAGGTGCAGAAGGCCTCCGCTAGGGGGGACGTTTGGTGGCCCCTAGACATCCTCCTGGAACCCTGGCTCCTCCCACTGGGGAAAGGACAGGAGGCTGGAGGGAGGGTTGCTGGGGTCTGGGGCCCTAAGGCTCACACGGAGAGAAGTCTTACATCCTCCACGTGGGGCTGGGGCCACCTATTCCTAACCCTGGAGCAGACTCACTGTCCCCATCAACCCACGGCCTACCCCTTTAGTGGCTTCTGCTCCTTTCAGCCCCCCCCTCCCCACACAGTGACCCTGGGCTCCTGGGGGGCCAAGTCGCCCTTCCCTTTGGAAGCCCAGGACTTTGCATAATTCCAGGCACGTAGCAACAGCTAACGAATGCTCCACAGACAGGCGCTGCACCTAGATGAAATGGGACAATTTCCACACTACTATGGGCCAAACTGTGTTCCCCCAAATTCCTATATTGGAGTCCTAGGCCCAGTACCCCGGGAATTTGGGGACAGGACCTTTAAAGAGGTATTAAGGTTACATGAAGTCACTGGAGTGGGTCCTAATCCCATATGACTGGTGTCCTTATAAGAAGAGGAGAGTAGGACACAGATGCACACAAAAGAGACCACAGGCAGAAGACACAAAGAGGTGGCCTTGGCTACATGCCAGGGACAGGTCCTTCCCTCAAGGCCCCCAGAAGGAAACCACCCCGATAACACCTGGACTCTGGACTCCTAGTCTCCAGAATCGTGAGAAAATAAGATTTGTCACGTAAGCCATCTGGTCTGCATTGGTGACAGCAGCCCTAGCAAACGAATACACACTCTTCTGCACATGCCTCTTCCCTTCCTTGCAACCCGTCTTCCCCTTCCTGGCAAGTGCGAGTTCCGCACGTCACCTCCTGGCTCAAAGCCCGCCTTCTCCAGGAAGCCCGCTCTGATTAAACCCACTCTTTCCCCTATAACTCTACGGCGGAGCGCAGGTGTTCCGCTTGTAGAGTATTGATTTACGCTTATTCACGCGCTGTTCTGTAAATGTTACTAAGTCAGTCGAGTGCGGGTTTTATCACAGGATCGAGACCGTGAGCTTCCTACTGCCACGGCCTGTGTCTCTTCTGTGTCTCTTCCCTGGGAGCCACTTCTCGGTGCTCTGGGCTCAGGCGGGAGCTGGGTGCCCAGACCAGCCGGGACCAGGTCGGGAGGAAGGAGGAGTGAGGAGCTTTTCTCTGGTTTGGTCTCTGACAGCGCCAATCCCCGACCCTCACGCCTGGTCAATCCTAGGGCACGTGTTATCTCGGGGGGGGGGGGAGGCTGCAGGGGCTCGGTCCTGCCACCAAGAGGATTCGAGTCGAGCAGAGGAGATCACGGGGCCAGAGAGAGCAGAAAGGGTAACGGAGGTGCCGTCTGTGCAGATTAAGGCATCATGGAGGACGCGAGTCTCCACCTGGCCTTGGAGGGTGGCAGGGCTTGGATGGGTTGAGGGTAGGAGGGAGCCCGTCCCGGGTGGGGAGGACAGCTCGTGCAGATGTGCGGCGTGTAAACGCACATCTGGACTAGCCCGGAGGAGGTGGGGCTTGGGAGCGGCTCGCTGGACCCCGGACCCCAGGGGCTCATGCCCTTCTCTGTGTACCAAGGGTGCCACTGAGGCCCAGGAGAGGCAGGGACTTGCCCAGGCCTGCTCACTGTGCCCAGGCCTCCGCCCTGGGCCTCAGAGGAGACTTGGAGGTCACACTATTCCAGCCCCTGCCGTCAGGCAGCCCTGGCCGGGCTAACCCAAATCTCCCGTCATCTCCGTCTCTGCCTCAAAGTCCCGGAGCTCTTTTGGGGAGGGAGAGGAAGGGCCCAGGTGGGGGCCAAGGAGGAGGGGGGCTGCCGGGCGCCAAGATCACATAAGCAGCAGATGTCGGTGGATTAGCACCTCTCCTTCCCAAAGCTGCCCAAGCCACTTAATATTCTGCAGACAGGATTGCTTCCCTTTCATAAAAAGCAAACATGGAATTGAAATGCTTCAGACTTCAAGCACCTGGGGAGGTCTGGCGTCTCCAAGCCTCAGACCTCGGGAAAGGCGTCCCAGCCACGAGACAAAAGGACGCCAGGGACGCAGGAATCCTTGCTGGCCGGAAGCAATGGACGGTCCCTGCGGGGAGGAAGGCTGTGGGCGCCCAGGGACAGGCCTTGGGGATTCGGGGGACACGGGTACTGTCCACGCGGCTTGGGCCAGATAGCTGGCAGAGTGACACCGCTCGTGGAAGTCACTGCCGGGAAATGACACACGCAAGGATCATTCCTCTCCCTCTTAATGACCCCAGACACCAGGACAGAGGCACAGCCACTGAGGTGCGGCAGCAAGATGGGAAGTGGCAGGTTCTCTCCAAACAAACAGATCAACAGAGCAAAGCAGCACACAGCTTTAGTTAAACACGAATAATTCAAAGAAGCCGGTGAGATTTTTACCTTATGCATTTGCTTATTTTTTTTTTTTTTTAAATAAAGGAAGACGATTTCCTTGGATAAGACAGAGCTGGCCTTATCCAGATGGGGAAGAAACACACGCTCTCTCCCCAGGCTGCATGTGCAGAGCCAGGTGTGGCTGGGTGAACCACACAGGTGATGCTCGTGGGACAGGCACTGTGGACAGGTTTGTGGCCACGCATTGACACGCTGTGAGCCACTTCTGGTAGACGCGTTCACGTTCGACCTACACATGACTCTTCTTTTAAGCAAGTATTTTAAGAAAAATATTTGCTGAATGCTCGTGCAGCTGTTGTTGTTGTATGGTTGTTGCCATTTCTGTCCCTTTTGGGTAGCTATCCCCCATTTTGGAAGGAGCTTGGTGGGGGAAATAACTCTGCTTGCCTGTTGGGTGGGAGTCCAGCCCAACGCTGGAGCCAGACCGCCTGGGTCCAGACCTGAGCTCTGCCTTCTATTGCCTTGAAGACTCTGGGGAGGACTTTAGAGCCTCAGTTTCCTCGCCTGTAGAATGGGGGCGATGATGATAATGGAAAGTGCCTCGCAGGGCTGTTGCGAGGGCTGCATGGGTTAAAATGCGTAAGGCATTCGGCACCAGATGCGTGGCATGAGGCTGTGGCTATTACTGAGATCGGAACCAGATATCAGCACGCATCATTCTCGTAAGCCAGAAAAAGGCCACGCGGCAGTTAGAAAGTGCAGACGCTGGCATCGGCCCGTCGTGGTTTGAATTCTCCAGAATATTCCGGCAGTGTGAAATCAAGTGAGTCTCTTAGCCTCTGTGGGCTTCAGCTTCCTGATCTGTAAACTGGGAATAATGATAGTACGTTCCCCATGGGAGGTCAGTCTAAGTGACCAACGCTCGTGGAATGACCACACGTAGCACATGCACAGCAGATGCTGGCCGGCCCTGCTGGACACCCGACCTTGCCAAGGCTTAGGTAGAAGCTTCTGGACCTCTGAGGATGTTATACTATTTCCTTTCTCCCTCCCTCTCTCCCTTCCTCCTCCTTCTCTCTCTCACTTCCTTTCCTCCCTTCCTTCTTTCTTTTGGGGCAGGGGCTCATCCCACAGAGGGTGGAGAATGCCTGGGCTCTTGGGAGCCCCAAGCGTCGAAGTCCTGCCATTGTCATTTCCTTTCCCATTGAGAAGGGTTCCTTGACCTCCGCGAGCCCCAATGTCCGGCCCTCAGCGAGACCTTCCTGCAGCCTCCACCACACGGTTGACTCTGTGACCCAGCTGTAGAAATGGCAGCTGGTGGCATCCACCTGGCTTCGCTCTCACACCCTCACCCCAGGGCTCCCCGGAACGCCGAGCTCGGCTGTCCCTCTTGGGGACGGACGCCTCGTCTCCCCATTGCGCTATCCGCCCCCAGCACCACAAGGCCAGGAGCCGCGGGAGCACTCAGCAGCCCCAGCGCCACGACTGGGAGTGCAGCACCTGCTGCTGAAGCTGGGGGTGCAGGTCAGCTGGGAAGGGGGACCCCAAAGTTCCACCTACGGACTGACGGGGAGGAAAGACTTCCGGCCCACGCCTCGCTGCACAGACGCCAGGGGAGCCCGAGAGCCTGAAAATCTGTGGACGTGGTGAGCTCTGCAGAGAGTTCTGCCAGATTTCCTGCGGAACCTTCCAGAATCCCTCCTCTGGTGACAATGACTCTGCCCAGGCAGAGGTGGAAAAGGACTTATTCCGAAACTGACTTTGGCCGGAAGGAAGGAAGCGAGGGAGGAGAGAGGAAGGGAAGAAGGAAGAAGGAAGAAGCACTTCTGTATCGCCTGGTTCTCCTTTTGTCACCCGGCGTGTGAGGGTCACTGCTCGGGCATCATCGGCCCATTAGACAGATGAGGAAACCGGGGCCCAGTCAGATGAAGAGCCTTACCCACCCTACGTGTGGAGTCAGCGGCCAGGTTAGCAGAACGTGGGGTGCTTTGCGCTGAGCCCCGTGTCCGTACACCACGATCCCCCCTGGCAGCTGGCGGCTGGGATGGGGGTTCCTCGCCCCAGTCCTGGAGCCTCTGGGATGAGAGGCGTCCAGGCCTGGAGAGAAAATGCCCGTCTCTCTCCCCGGCTCTAGGCCTGGCTCCCAGCATGGGTTTTCATTTCCAAGACTGAAAGATCCGCCAAGAAACGCAGCGCAGCAGGAAAACACCTGTGGGGGGAAAGAGCACGCCACCCCCTCCCCTTCGCCCCCTTGTCGGCGGGGAGAAAGAGGAAACTAAACGCTGCTTTCAGAGGGCATCTCCGGCCTGCCCCGCGGCCTGCGGGCAACCGCCAGGCCCTGGAAGTATCTGTCCCAGCCGAGGGGGCAGAGGGACCGCGAGAAGGAGACAGCGAGCCGGCCCAGTTCGGGAAAGCTATCTCACCCTCTGGGCCTTGGGCTTGCTCGCCGGGGAAGCAGAGACGACGGTAACACATCCGGCAGAGAGCGGCGCTGCGATTCGGTGGGAAAATGTATGCGGGACGGTCGGCAAGGGGCAAGGAGCTGAAAAGTGGAATGTACGAGATAATATACACTATGATAATTGCGTTACAATGTGGATTAAAATTCTTTCTGTGGGCTCTTGAGAAAGAGAACTTTCTGCTGATATGGAGGCACGAGAGGCGTGGGCGGGGAGGACCCCGAGGTGGGCAGGAAGCCCCGAGCAAGTGTGCAGAGGGTGTGGGGGCAGGCCCCCCCGTCTACACCCCACACTGCACGGCACACGGCTGCTCCCCAGCGTCCCCGGGGCTGGTTCCGCCTGCACGGGGCGCAGCAGGTAAGCTCGGCCCCTCCTGCTTGCTTTTTCTCCCCGCCTCCCTGTCCTGCCGCAGACAACTGCCCCTAACACCTGTGCTCCGGCATCTGTGCCACAAAAACCGTGCCAAGACCGGACACGAGAGAGGGCCGAGGCCACTCACGGCCTCGTGGCCGCCGGCCTGACGACCGAGCACTGGCCGCCAACTGGCTGCCGTGGCCTCTTGCTAAGCGCTTCTTCCCCGTCTTCAGGCCTGTGGGGCTCAGGGGCGATCACCCCGGGGTGGGCAGTAACACGGAGGACAGGGGACAGGCCCTGGACGCACACGGAGCCAGGTGCAAACCCAGCCTCGGACAGACTGCTTACTCACTCACAGCCTCAGTTTCCTGAGGGCGCCGTCACTACTCACTAGCCCCGATGCCAAAAGTCACGAGAATAAATCACAGACAGGGTGTCATTAAAGATTATTTAACAACTAGAAACAGGCGGGCACCGCTCGAGTGGCACCCAGCTCTGGGGCCGGAGCAGGGCTGGAGGCCCCGGCTGCTGTGCCAGGCGTTAACCCTTCAGGGGCTGGATCGTGGCGTTTTCCGGACCTGTCAGGGCAACAGCTGTTTACCGGCTGTGTGAATGCAGAACGCCAGCATCCAGGCACCTGCGCGTCGACGGGGGACTCCTGGGGACCATGCGCCTGCTCACAGGCTCACTGTGGAGGTCGGCAAGGTCACGGGCGCACATAACAGCACCTCGTGCAGAGACGCTGGCTCCCGCCCCTCCCCCGGTCCTGATTCGGGAACACCTAGGGGGGCGTCTGGGCTGGCAAGGACTCGTCTCCGGAGCTGGGACCCCCTTTGAGGTCAGGACGTGGGGTGTTGGGATGTGACGCCAGGCCCGGCTCTTCCCTGCTCATCCCACCCTGGGCGGGCGCAGCGGAATCAGGCTCCCCTCCCCCACGGCCCGCAGGTACAAGGAGGAGGAGAGCCGCCGCCTTGCTCGGGTCACTCCACCCTGGCTTTTGGGGACCTGGCGAGGGAGGGCACCAGCCCAGACTCCACAACGTGCCGTTTCTCCCGAGACAGGCTGCGGGAGGGGCAGGGGCAGGGAGCTATTTTGGGCCCGGAAAGAGCCTCGGCGGGCGGCGGGCGTGGAAGGGAGAGGATGATGGGGCTGCCAGGGCCGCGTCCTCCACCCGCACGGCCACCGCCCCGTGGTCAGCCCCGGCTGGCCTCAGCACAGACGATGAGGAGGCCACGGGGGAAGTGGGAGCCGGAGGGGGGAGGCCCGGAAAGGGGCTGGGGTCAGGGGGTAAGGGGAGGGGGCGTCAGCACAGGGCCACCCGGGAGGCCCCCAAACGGCGACACGGCTGCAGATCAGGAGCCACAGTTCTCTGGGCAGCCACGGAGAAGGAACAGGCG